>RJVU01057856.1:604201-618884 GCA_003731715.1 Anabarilius grahami | reverse complement strand
GATATTATCATAAAGCCACAGATATTTATTTAAATGGTTGCAAGAAAAGCTATGTATTTATTTTGGGTGAATGATAAAAAGAAATTGAATGAAAAGACCCATGTGATGATTTCAGCTTTTTTCAGAGGATTGGTGGGTATGGCTATAAGGCCATGGATAATAAATAAAAAAAATTCAAATATTCTGTGTAGAAAACTTGTTTTTACATCTGTGAAAATGTACAATTCTGACTGTAAATCAAATTGATTCTACATGTTTAGGGAATATAAAATCCTAGGCTTTAAATGTACGCGTGATACCCACAGCTGCAGTTCTGAGTCTACATGGTTGCATCTGTAGTTTTGTGGTATTTGACACTAGGTGCAAACACACAGCAGTTCTGCAGATGCCTGAAGGAATTATTAAGTGCAAAAGTTATCTGTTTAGCAGAAAATGCAGTGAATTAGAAAATACTATATATGTGTGGACTGGACACTTGTGTTGGTTTCAGTGACGAGGGGTTCCGGTCTTTGTCTGTCTCTTTACTCCACTCCCCGCACTTCTGCCTGTTTGCCTCATAAATAAGTAATCAAGGCCAGCTCGTACTAATGGCCTTGGAAAAGAGGGACTAGAGATGTGTGTGTGTTTGTGTGCGAGTTGCTTCAGAAGTGTGAGAGTGTGCATAAGATGTCTATGTGTCACCATTTGTGCTGTTCATCACAGACACACAACCACGCCTTATTTTCCCAGAGCTTCAAAAGCATTAAGCCTGTACCCCAACATCTCAATAGCCCACCCTCTCTCTAGGCTTTGTATGAGAAGACACTGCATGAATAATACAGATACAGTCTTCCCATTATGTGTGTATTTAGATGTACAGTACATACATCAGTCTGGCATCTGCAGACACATGGTTTTTGATAGTGCAGTATTCATTTTACTCATTAAAGGGATAGTTCACCAAAAAAATTAAAATTCTGTCATCATTTACTCACCCTCATGTCATTCCAAACCTGTATGACTATAAATTCCATATGGCTTGTGCACAGTATTCTAAGTCTTCTGAAGCTACAGAATGCGATAGGTTTGAGTGAGGAACAGACTGAAATTTGTGTGCATATTCAAACCTTAAAGTATACTAGGGTTTTTCAAATTTGTTTTGCATTATGGTTTTTTATTCAATTTGGGTTGTTTCATGAAACATGTGCTCAAAGTGTTCATCAAGATGCGTCATGGGATACAGTGCACCAGGATTGTCAAAAGCCAGAAAAGACTTCTTCACCCAAGAAGAAACTGACTCTGGAGGGATGCTCTTTGCTTTCTTAACCTTTAACCCAGCTAATAAAGAGCAAGAAGGGATGGGGTCAGTTGATCTTCTACCATCCTGACCTCATGGCCTCTGTAACCAGTGAATCCCTCTATGTGGCCCTTGTCTGGCGGGGACAGGCACTGTTGAAGACACTCCAGGGGTCGGGGATGGAGCTATAGAGGCTGTCAGTCAGAGCTCCATGCATATGTCAATCACAGTGCAGCGGTGTGTGAAAATGAACCTTTTCTAAGCCACCCTAATCCAAATGTAAAAACACTCCACTTAAAAGCAGCAGCATTAGGGCTTACAAATCACTTACATAATTGAGCAATATCAAAGCTCTTATTTTAAAATGAAAGTGTTTACCTTTGTAATAGTTCAAAATCAAATGTGTTTGCAGCCCCTTCTGTTTTGCACTTGCTGCTTTAGCTTACAACATGTAAGCAAACTATTTGCCTTACTTAAGGCAAGACACTACTGGCAAAACCATTGTTTTTGGGCTGCATGTATTTTGCCTCCATAACTTGTCTTCTTTCAGACAAGTGGAAAGAAAATATCCCAAATACACATTTACCTGTTTATTTTATTACACTTAATCTATTTGCAACTGTAGATTTAAATTACAATACATATCTTTAAAGACCATGTTCTCAAAATTAGTTTTTTTCTTGTACTGAGCCCAAAATCTCCATTTCGGTAGCAGTTACATACACTAAACTTTCCAGATTTATTCTTATCTATATTTTGTAGGTGGTTTGTCAATATAACATTTGCCTGATTTATAATTTTTTTTTATTTAGTTAAAATTTTATTCCTAAAAATATGTTTTTCACTGGCTGTTGATAGTATTTTCTGATTTATGAAGTGATCAAAATTAAATGAAAAGTTTGTACAGAGGGGATTTATTTTTTAAGAATTTTGAACCTTGATTTATCCAATGTCCAGATTTCTTCTGGAAATGTGTGGAAATTAGTGCATATTTAATTAGATATTGTCTCATTTGCATATTCAAAAATAACTTTTTAGAAATATTTTCTTGTAATACAAAACAATTGTTTTACAGTTTTTCACAATTGCTTTGGCACATTGTTCGAAACAATCTTAACATTCTCTAAACTGTTTGTAACTGTTTGCTGGAACATCATGGGCCTCATTTATAAAATGTTTCGTAGAAACCCTCCTACATTTGATCTGATAATTTCTCAAATGTGCGTATGTGTGATTCAGAGTACGAACGTATGCACAAAAAACATTTGTACTAGTGATGTTCGATTTTTGAATGAATCGTTCTTTTGAGCCGGTTCTCAAGAAGTAACCGGTTGAGCCGGTTTACTAATCGAACTAAATTGAAGGCCCTATTTACACTTGGTATTAAGATGCGTTTTTGGTCAATCGGATCACAAGTAGACGAGGGAGACACATTCCCGTTTATACCTGGTATTTGAATCCTGTCTGGCTAGCGCTCTTCCCATAATGTTTACGCATTAGTTCAGTAGGTGGAGAGTAGGCGGTCTTTTGTGGCTGTTCGAACACATTCAACTACATGAGCGTTTACACTATGAAAGCAATCCGGTTTAATGCGTTTTCGCAGAAAGTGGACAAGCTTAAAATGTTTTAGACCCAATTTACACCTGTATTTAGCATCGTACACTTGTGATCTGATCGACCAAAATGCATCTTAATACCAGGTGTAAACAGGTAAAATTTTACTGGGAAAAGTATATACTTTATAAAAAGAAAATGAACATTTGTTTTCATACAGTACATTTATTTTGTAGAAATGTGTTGCATGCCAACTGTAGATTCACAGTTGCTTGTTCATTTTTACACACTCTGTTATGTCTTGCCCTAACACCACCACCATGCATTCATATTTTCCTATTGCTCTTCCACGACAAGCAACTGTGAATTTTCAGTTTACATGTAAAACATTTCTACAAAAATAAATGTGCTGAATAAATAAAATGTATGCTGCTGCTGCTGCTGCTGCTATTTAGGGTTGTGATGTTCCTCCATTTTCAAAAATGGTGGTGATTGGGCAAACTACATTTGCATGTGATGTCTCACACGATGAAAGTTTAGAAGTTTAAAGACTTAGACAATTTCACTGAGAATCAGCTCATCAGTTTAGATCAACAAGCCATGTGCATTTAGTTATTGTGCATATTGTAGACAATTGCACTTACCTTTTTGCACACATGTCAAAACACATGCAATTTGCTTAAAAATGAAATTCAAATCTGATGTGAACTACAAACTAACTGTTCAGAGATCTGAGAACTGTAGTGTCTTAAACAAAAGCCATTTGTGAATGCTTGGTTACTTCCAGCACGGTGACTCCCAAAAGGTGAGACTGGTGGCTGTGCAGCCCTGAGCCACCCTGGGGGGTGCTGGAGCCTCAGAGGCTAGGGGAGAGCTGGAGCTGTTGACAGGTGGAGGTGTGATGGAGAAGCAGGCGCCAGAGAGAGCTGAAAGGGGCTGAAGAGGGCCACAGTGCCGGGGCAGAGCGGAGCCAGCCTACAACACCGAATAACAGGAATTTTGGAAGTCTGGGCATCATTGGTCATATATTTGTATTCTTTTTGAGTGTAAAATATTGTTGGCATGAAAGCACTTTCTTTTCTTTTTTTTTCTACAGCAGCATTAGTTTTAGACTGAACTTTGAACATTTTTTATTTTAAAAGAAACCATTTGTTTTATTAACATTTTTTTTTTTGAATTATTACTTATCTTAATAAGAAATGATTTATTAAACATATTTCAAAATTTTATGACAACTGACAGGTGAAATGAATAACACTGATTATCTCTTCATCACGGCACCTGTTAGTGGGTGTGATATAGTAGGCAGCAAGTGAACATTATGTCCTCAAAGTTGATGTGTTAGAAGCAGGAAAAATGGGCAAGCATAAGGATTTGTGAGAGTTTGACAAGGACCAAATTGTGATGGCTAGACGACTGTGTCAGAGCATCTCCAAAACTGCAGCTCTTGTAGGGTGTCTGTAGTGGTCAGTATCTATCAAAAGCGGCAGTGGACAGGGGTCAGCATGGTCACCCTGACTGGTCTGGTCATGGACGGCCAAGGCTTATTGATGCGCGTGGGGAGCGAAGGCTGGCCCGTGTGGTCCGATCCAAAAGACGACCTACTGTAGCTCAAATTGCTCAAGAAGTTAATGCTAGTTCTGATAGAAAGGTGTCAAAATACACAGTGCATCGCAGTTTGTTGCGTATGTGGCTGCATAGCTGCAGACCAGTCAGGGTGACCATGCTGACCCCTGCCCACTGCCGAAAGCGGCAACAGTGGGCACGTGAGCATCAGAACTGGACCACAGAGCAAGGGAAGAATTCCATTCGTTAAGGAATGCTTTGAGGAACACTCTGTCCATCATGGCCTCCTAATCATCCCCATATTCTGATTGGCTTCATCACTCTGTCTCCTCTTCACCAATAAGCTGGTGTGTGGTGAGCGTTCTGGCACAATATGGCTGCCGTCGCATCATCCAGGTGGATGCTGCACATTGGTGGTGGTGGAGGAGATTCCCCCTTCCATATGTAGAGTGCTTTGAGTACCCAGAAAAGCACTATATAAATGTAACAAATTATTAATTATTTTATGTGGGATGTGCTGAACAAACAAGTCTGATCCATGGAGGCCCCACCTCGCAACTTACAGGACTTAAAGGATCTGCTGCTAACATCTTGGTGGCAGATACCACAGCACACCTTCAGGGGTCTAGTGGAGTCCATGCCTCGACGGGTCAGGGCCGCTTTGGCAGCAAAAGGGGGATCAACACAATATTAGGAAGGTGGTCATAATGTTATGCCTGGTCGGTGTATATATATATATATATATATATATATATACAGTGGGTACGGAAAGTACTCAGACCCCCTTAAATTTTTCACTCTTTGTTATATTGCAGCCATTTGCTAAAATCATTTAAGTTCATTTTTTTTCCTCATTAATGTACATACAGCACCCCATATTGACAGAAAAACATGTGATATTTCAGTTTTTCTTTTTTAATAAATCTGCAAAAATGTCAACAATTCTGTGTTTTTCTGTCAATATGGGGTGCTGTGTGTACATTAACGAGGAAAAACAATTTACCTAAATGATTTTAGCAAATGGCTGCAATATAACAAAGAGTGAAAAATGTATGGGGGTCTGTATACTTTCCGTACCCACTGTATATATACAGGGCTGTTGAATGCTTGAATCTGATTGGTTGACCAACGTTCTAAGGTGTGCAAATATTTTCGGGGATACGCACTGCTAAAGTAGTTCTAGACAGGTCTTGACCGCATTGCAGTTCCATATAACTTTGCCAAATAATTTCAGTTATTTCAATAGGTCCTACAGCCTACAACCGCAAAAGAAACAAAATCCACAACGACACTGATCAAGCAAATAAATATAATAAACAATAGGATGAAAACGACAAATTACTGTAATGGTTTTTGCTACAAAATACGTTTTATTGTGTCTTGTATAGTACGGACGCACACTCGCACAGAAACATTTTGTCAACGCTTCTATGATGAATTAATCAGTAAAAGTTTAGCAACTTAAAAAACTTAAAAACTTAGTTTAGCAACTTAAAAGCTGCATGACATTTCTCACCAGCGAGGTAATAACTGTGTGGTTCTTGAGGTAGATAAACTTGTAGTTTCACTATTAGTAGAGACACTGCTGTGAGAGACGCACAGACTCAGGTAGGCTAATTCACATATGCTTATTCTCTCTCTCTCTCTCTCTCTCTCTCTCCCTCTCTCTCTCAACTGCGTTAATAACTGTATCAACTGTATTATTCTGCTATCATGGCTCAAACCTTCGTTACTAGTTCTGAAATGACGTTTTGGAATTAGTAACGGAGGCTTGGGATGAGATGCGTAAGAAATTAGTCCCACAGACAAGAGTGTTTTAAGGACAAAATACAACTGTAAAATACAAGACACTGTTCTGAAATACAACATCAGAACAGTGTCTTGAGGTGTGGTAACCATAGTATAAGCGGAATAATTGACTCCGCTTCATGTCGGGTGTGCATTATTTTCTAAGAATTCAATGGCCCGTCGTCAATTATTCCTTACATAAACACACACACAAACACACACAGATACATATAGGCTACTATAAGATTGGAAATATATTTTCTTGCCCCTGAAATAAAATACATTTTGAAATATATTTTGGTATATGAAGGTTGAAACTAAATATATTTTCAATTTCAAAATGCTTCACTGTGTACAATATATTTAGCATATATTTAAAATACATATTGGCCAGAAAAAAAAAAACTGCAGTATGCTACGCTCCTAAAATTGTCCAAAATGTTTTATCCTCATTTAAGTTTGTTAATGGAAGGGTATGGTCCAAGTAAATTAATCTCAATTATAGACTGTCTAGACATGACTGAACGCCATGGCTGTGATAGAGTTTTCTTTTGACTTGCCGAGGGCATCTGTGTTGTGGTGATCGGTTAGAGGCTGGCGGTGTTTGTGTGAAAATGTGTATTAAAGTCGGGTTGGCTGAGATCTATGTGTCCTGCTGCTCTTATGTGGGCAATGAGATGGTGGGAAAGAGGAAATTTGGGAAAGATGGGAGATTTCCTCCCTGTTAACAAGTTCCCACCAAACCAATTTCAACCCTGTGGGATCATCCCTTGAGAAATAAGAAATATTAAATTATTTAATTAAAAATAGAGATTTTAGTAAAATGTGTTTCACACTAAATCTATCTATCTATCTATCTATCTATCTATCTATCTATCTATCTATCTATCTATCTATCTATCTATCTATCTATCTATCTATCTATCCATCTATCCATCTATCCATCTATCTATCTATCTATCTATCTATCTATCTATCTATCTATCTATCATCTATCTATCTATCTATCTATCTATTATCTATCTATCTATCTATCTATCTATTCATGTTTTGAGCTGAGGTGGGAATGTACTCGATTAAAGGATGGCGTGGTGGAAGAGTGATGTGCGACAGGGGAGACGGAGGAGCACAAGGGAAGAAAGAGTGAGGGAGTGGGGGAGAAGAGGAGAGGAGGAGGACTGTTTGCGGGCCTGCTGGGTGGCTGAGTGCAGACAGCTGGAGGAGGAGTTGATGGGAATGGTATCTGCAAGGTCAGGGGTCACTGGAGAGAGCTTTAGCACACTTCCGCTGCCGGCCCCACGGCTCTCCAGTCTCTGGAATTCTGCTCCTCCAGCTCCCACTCAAACTTTTAAGCCACGTTTCTTCCTTTTTCACTATATTTTCATTTTTTGTTTGTCTCCCTCACTCCATTTATTTATCTCTACAAACAAAAAAAGTGGAATAAATGTTTATTGGATGAGGTACCATGATATTATTGTGTTTTTGGTAACATGTACTGCACTGTAAAAATTATTTTTCGAATTTCATGTTTAATTTAATGTTTTACTTGCCGTTACTTAACAATTTACTAGTGATTTTTTGCAAGTTTATTTTTTCAAAGTAAATCCTACACCATTTTTTTCAGTGTATATAAAAATACCTTGAAGTCATGAACACATAACATGTCCAGATAGATAGATAGATAGATAGATAGATAGATTATATAAAGGATGCGTGCATATTAACTTTGCTACTGTCATGGTTTATGAACTTTCTAGTCATTTCCATCTGTGCTGCAACAGTACTTTTTTCATAAGCATTCAAAGTCTTTTTTTTTCTTTCTTTTTTTTTTTTTTACGTGTTCCTCTCCACTCCATGGCCTACATGCATATTCCTGTGTGTGCTCCGTCAGTCAATCAATGGCAGTATGGATCTACCGCTGCAGCTGTAATATAGATCTGCCCTTGCTCGATCCATGCAGTCCTGTCATTTCAACAGCGGAAACGCTGAGCTCTTCTCTCTCTCCTGGTTGCTCGCATATCGAGTGGCTGTTTTTCTCTGCGCTCTCTGATGGCCCTTGCTACAGCCGTGCAAAGAGGCCAAACTATGATGAGGATAATATCTGTTATTTGGCCCCAGCCAGGGAAGCAGCACACACTGCACTACCATTAAAGGGCATTAGTTTGTGTGTGTTTTTGTGTGTGTGTGTGTGTGTGAGAGAGAGAGAGAGAGAGAGAGAGAGAGAAAGCATATATCTGTAGAAAGTTTGTGTGGCCTCTAAGGAACAAGATAGCATGTGCTGAATGCTATACATGCATGTTTTTGTAACATGATTCTGTCATCATCTGTGTGTTTCTCGTTTAACGGCCCCCGCCTGTCCAACCCCTTCAACCACACACATACATACATGCACATGCAGGGGAATGAGCAGTGCAAAATCTCCCTGCAGATGTTCTCGATTGTGGTGATCCAATATCCTCTTGTGTTCCGCTGTCTAAAAAAAGAGAGCTGTTTTACATTTCCCCTGGGGGCAAGAGGGGAGAGATTCTCACAGCGATAAAGCTGACCCAGGTCCTTCGAGGGCTGCCCCACATTATTTTAGACTGAGTCTGTTTTGTTTTTTTATGAATTTGAGAGTCATTTACTGTCAGATATGGTGGGGAAGATGGGATAAAATCTTGTCTGATGTATTCATGTGATGTATAACAATTGCAATCCATACAAACAATTCATGTGATTTGCAACAATTCTGAGAGACAAGAAAGAAAAATCACACATAGTTTTGATTCTCAGATAAAGACCTAAATAATGTCATGTTTTTCCTCTGTTTCAGAAAACATCTCAACTTCAAAAACTGCTCAGATTCGCCAAGATTTCAATATGAAATGAATATGAAACATTTCAATCCAAATCTTTAGGACTGTGTGGTCCATATTATACTCTCTGCTCTATACTTCTTTTTTTTTAAAATGATATATCACCACTAATTATCTCATTTGTTTCTATTTTACATTAGCAACATTTAACTTGTTGCTAATGTAAAATTGTTGCTAGGCTTTAAAAGAATATTCTGAGTTTAATATAATTTAAGCTCAATTGATGTTGATTACAACAAAAACTTATTTTGACTCGCCCCTCATTTTCTCAAGTTGCAGTGAGTCACAAATGGAAAGTTAATAAGTCCAATTTCCGGAAGATTTAAAAGCAGAAATATAAAGCTTATAATGTTATAAAATCACAATTAATTCTGTTAAAATGTGTGTACTATTTGATCTGTAAAGTTGTTCTTGTCATTTTAGGGTTTTGGGCATTACGTTGTCATGACAACAAAGTTGGATTGCAAAATACTGTAACTTTATAGAGAAAAGGTTAGCAAGTGTGTTTTGTGCTAAAATCATATCAACACATATTATTTACATCTATTGAAACTGAGTATGTTTATTTGCTTATTGGCCCCATTTACTTCCTCACTGTACCCCAGATTTTTTGCTTTTTTTAAGAAAAGGAGGAAGATTTTTTGTAATTAACATTAAGCCACAAGTGCTGTCTTAACTTGAACTTAACTTGTATTGAACTCAGAATAGTCTTTAAGGAAACAAAACTGAGACCTCAATTAATTATGAAATAACAGCATCTGAGCATTGTTTTCCCCAAAAATATATTTTCTAATAACAGTAATGTCAATTATATGTTATTATCCATCTAATATTATGGGTAATGGGATGTATGTAATTGATAAATGTACAGTACATTAAACAACTGTGGTATTGAATGTGATCATGATGTTGATGCATATGATGGCTATGTGCATCAACATCATCTGTGTGGTGTGTCTAATCCTGCATGGCTGGAAGCTGGAAGCTGGAAACAGGAAACCCTGGTGCATTCCTCGCATTTTTCAAAACGCTGCACACTATTGCTGAGCACATCATTTTGACCGGACATGATCACTGACCTAGGAGGTGAAGCGAGAGAGAAATCAGGAGGAATAGAGACTGATGTACATGTGGGAGAGAGAGAGAGAGAGAGAGAGAGAGAGAGAGCACTAAAACACTATCTGTTCCGTTCCATTCACATCAATCCATGCTTTCACATTTGTGGTCACATTTATAACCTGCTTTTATATGCAAACGGAAATAGTAATCATCTAACAGATCCGTTCAACAGGATCTCAACATGAAAAGACAAAATGATGCCTTTTACAAATGGGCCATTGCATCTTGTGAAAGGAAGGATGTACCAGATTTAAAAAAGCTTTAGTCACCAAAGCCTGGATGATTACTCAGCTTGAACAGTGCCGATAACCAGAATCTTGGTCTTAACAAGCCTGATGCATGACTCAGACTGTGGAGAGGAAAGCAAAGGATGGACACATCCAGTCCTTTCGAAAGGCAAGCACATAACAAGGTGCCCAGTTTAAGCAGGAAATCTTGGCCACTGTGATGGTCAAGCCAGCCTGGGTGCTGTTTTCTTTTTCTTTGCACGTACAAGGGAGGAAAAAAATAATACAATTCTAGCAAAAATGAATGGTGAATACTGACCATCCACTGAAGAAAGATCTGCTGGATAAAATATTTAGTGCATTCTATCAAATCTGCGTACTCTTATTCACTGCCTTCCACAGCAGGTTAAGTGTAGGTCCATTCAGTCTTTCAAAGGGAGATTCTGGGATGATGGACCACAGTACGATGAACAGATGTTCTCGATTGTAAGTTATGTACGTTTCTGTAGCATATTCCACTTATAATTTAACAGGAAAAACTAAAACCTAATATTAAACTATAAAATAAGGAAAAACAAAAAGCAGATCATCCATTTCTCAAATCTGTTCTGTTTTATCATCATATGTAAGATATGTTGAATATATTAGTAGCATATAAACATATTAGGATAATATAATGTTAAATATTATGTAAGTAAATAAATAAATGTAAATATAAAATTTATAATTTTTCCATGCTTTGACCATTAATTTGCACCTATTCCACTTGGCAAAGAGATTAATAATCTCTGATGTGATGAAATACAGCTGAAAGTGGCGAAACTGCTTGATAATTAACCATTTGATTACTGGAAATAATTATTGTCCAAAAAAAATTTCCTTTCTGATTGAAAAACCTACAAACTACTGGCAGGCAAAAAAGTACCGTTAAAAAAAAACACAAATCACAAAACTACTTAAAGGGATAGTTCACCCAAAAATGAAAATTCTGTCATTAATTATGAATCTTTTGTTTCGAATCAGTGGTTCGGAGCACCAAAGTCACGTGATTTCAGTAAACGAGGCTTCGTTACATCATAAGTGTTTTGAAATTTCAGTGGTTCACGTGACTTTGGCAGTTTGATACGCTCCGAACCACTGATTCAAAACAAAAGATTCGTAAAGCTTCGAAGCTTCATGAAGCAGTGTTTTGAAATCGGCCATCACTAGATATTGTTGAATAAAGTCGTTATTTAGTTTTTTTGCCACACAAAAAGTATTCTTGTCGCTTCATAACATTAAGGTTGAACCACTGTAGTCACATGAACTGTTTTAAGTATAACTTTAGTACCTTTCTGGGCATTTGAAAGTGTAAATTAACTTGCTGTCAATGCAGTCCTTACTAAGCCATTTCAAAAGTTCTTCACAATTTAAAAGGAGCTCTATGATATGCATCTTGACTGTGCAGTCACTGTATAAACGACCTGATAATACACTGACTCAGAGGGCCACATTCATGTAGTTTTCATTTCCTCTTCCCGCTTCTCATCTCCATTCCTGCTACCTCACACCATTCAGGAAAGTAAAGCCCATTGCCAAGCGGGAAGAACGTCAGTGGCCGAAAAAGCCATCGGGAGGAACTTGGAAAGAACATGTTTGATGTCAGCGCCAGCTTATTTTTGGGCCCATGCGGAACAAAAGGCCTGGTATATTTAGCGGTGGTCAGGAAGCAGGCCGAGAGAAGGGCCGGGGGGTTCAACAGAGGCCTCGTCCACTTTCCCACACTTGCAGACCGGAAACAGGCGATGACAACTACTCCACCAAGAGGCCCCAGGTCGCCTGTTAGGGGAGCCATTGAGCTCAGAGGAAGGAAGAGGTTATACAGCCCTCCCCCCATCAACATCCCAGCTTTCTAAGAGTGACCTGCTCAAGAGCTTCCCCATGATGCATATTTTGTCAACACCAATATTTTAGGGAATATAAAAGGCCTGGCACAGTTTCATATAGGCACATATTAAATGTTTTATAAAAGGAACATTTTGCTTCCTAAGTGTGTAAGTTAAGCTACAAATAACATCACAATTAGTTTACAGCAATTCATGGACTTCCGAACAAACACACTGTATTTCTCCACATCATTTTGGTTACATCTGTCCTTAGCTCCATCTGCACATGGCCTGTGTTGTTTGACCCTGGCGTGTACTCAAGCTTGGCATACTTTAGTGGCATGCTTATCCTAGACACATTTCCTCCTCAGGAAACACAGTATTAGATTGCAGTTTTATTTATTTACTTCATTCACACAGCTTGATTGCAACATGCTCAAAGGAAGATAAAGTTTGCTAAAGCGTTTCACTTGCATTCTGTAATTGTTCTTGTTGATTGAACAGACCTTTGCCAATTCTGTTTAATTTTCTGTTCAGATATTAATTTTTACTTGATCTAGAGTAAAGCTATAGGGTGAAGTGAGATGATTGTCAGCACATCATGAAACAAGGGCATGAATCGCTTGTCTTTCCCTGCTAATCTGCAATTAATGTCACTAATCATATTGTATCTGACTATAAAATATCTATAATTCCTCTTATACTATTCTTCTTCTACTAAGTGTTTTATAGGTAATTTCTCAAAATACTACATTTCCTTACTAACTGTACCACAACTTGTTTCTTAACCTTTAGAGTAAAAAAAAAAAAAAGAAAAAAAAAAGAGGTTGTAATGGTCAAAGAAATAAGCACACCATGATAGTGCCGCTGATGCGCCTCAACCTCTGTATGCTCTGGGTTTTGTCTCCATCTAGTGGTCGGTGGGTGTCTCTACAGTCTACACACAGCACACAGGACATTTGCAGTTTTTTCAGTTGCTAACTTACTTCAATCTGTAGTCACATTTTCAAAACTCTAAAAACAATTAGCACAACATCCGTCTGTTGTGACCATACCATTAACATAATTCCTGTCATTTTCACACAAAATGCAGTCAATGAACATGTTGTAAATTTTCACACAAGCTTACCCAATACCAAAATCATGGATCTTTCTGGTCTTATTTAGAAAATGCTTAAACACAGCATGTCAGAAATGAAGACCTAATGTTCCAAACCTTAAATATAGTAATAAAGCCTCTACTTCTGCAAAAGCAGCAGCTCAAAATGACAGAAAAAATATATATTAAAAATACTGAAACAACTGACAAGTATTTTTAGGTAACACTGAAATATTGAGAAATAGCTGATTCCAATCTCAGTCCGGTGTTGAAGTTCTTTCCATTACTTGGACACACATTGGACTTTTTGGTTTTGTTCAATGTGGATGCTGAACAACTCAGAGAAGCAGAGAGAGAAAGAGAGAGAGAAAAAAATAATGTCTGGGCAAAGGAGAGGAATAGTTGAAGGAGGAAAGGAGTTGGATCAGGACAAGGGAGAAGATGACATAGGGGAGAGGAGGAAGAACGTGTGCTGGACTGTGCATCTTTATGTTTTCCCCCTATTTTGTTGCTATCAACAAAACAGGTTGATAGCAACCTGAATCGAAACAAAGCACTGTTCGCCAGAGGAGAACTGGCCCCCCGACTATGCCTGGTTTCTACCAAGGTTTTTTTTCTCCATTTTAACACCTATTTGCCACCTGTTTGCCAACTGATGTCACCTGTTGGAGTTTGGGTTCCTTGCCGCTGTCGCCTTTGGCTTGCTTAGTTGGGGACACTTGACATTTGACTTGACATTCAATATTCAACAGTATTCTTGACATTTATTCAACAGTGCTTTTGATCTGCCTGCATTGACACTATTCTTTAAGAGCTGCTGTGCAGCCAAAATTATATACCAGTTATCACTGTAAAGCTGCTTTGACACAATCTGCATTGTAAAAAGCGCTATATAAATAAAGGTGACTTGACTTACACACGTGGAACCTACTGTATGAAAGCTTATTTCTGCCACGGAATAGAAAATACAAAAGGTAATTCTGACTTTTTATCTCAATTCTGACTTTTTTCTTTAAATCCCTAGTTTATAATCACAATTACAATTGTAAAAAATCACAATTACCTTTTTTTTGTACTTTTTTTATTCTTTGGTGGAAAAAAGCTTCCATAGTATCCATAGACCATGCATTTTGGATTTGTTGTTTAACAGTGGCAGCAATTTCATGTTTTCATTTCAGTAAAAGCTTCATGTAAAGCTTTTACTACAACAATTCCATATACAACTGTTCCATATATGCAGAATATGCGGTCTGCATAGGTCACTATAAGGGGACACCATCCCACCCTATATGGGGGCACCATCAACACCCCACCCCCCCCACCCCCAGAAAGCA
>RJVU01057856.1:584634-601566 GCA_003731715.1 Anabarilius grahami | reverse complement strand
TTTTTCTTCTTTTTTCTTTTCTTTTCCCCTCCATTTTTCAACAGATGTAGAAATGATTGAATTCCCAGCAGGCCTCATTATCTGAATCCTCCTGATGCCCAGGGAGGGCTTAAGGTCTTAAATAAACGATTCAAACATGATTTGTATTAAAGCCAACAATCTCCCGCACTAGAACATCAAATTACTGAGAACTTGCACAGAAAAATGTGTGAGGGAGTTGTTTTTATGTGTGTGTTTTGGGGGGTGTGTGTGGGGGGAGGGGGGGTCACTTTTCACAAAACTGTTATTGCATTTGACTCAATGAATATTAACTCAGATTATAACTGATTATGTTGAGTATATTGTTTTGGTCTGTTACTTTTATTTTTGATGTGAAAGTTGCCTTGTGTTAGTGTTTTGACATACTCAGCATTAAAAAAAGTCATTGGCTGATACCCTGCAACATTTAATCTTTTCATAAGAGCAAAAGGCTTTAGCATTAGCAGAGTTTATTAGCAGATACATATGCAGCCTTGCTAATGACTTAAAGCAGGCCTCATGGGAGCTTCATTCTCTACTGTGTGTTAATTAGTGCTTTGTTTGCTCTGTTTATTAATGGTTCAGCTTTAACCTTACAAATCCGTCTCCGGCAGGCTTGCACCCATGCCAATTCTGTTCTTTTCTAGTGAAGGCAATTGACATAGTGCAAACAGCTGCACGTAACACTAAATAGATGTGACATTAGGCTTCCTCCGCTTTCAAAAGCGCTGTTTGATCCGTACTATGTCATACTGGTTGAGATAGGCCTCAAAGGCTGGAAAGAGAGAGAGCAAAGAAAAGAGACATGAATGAGAGATATGTTTCTTTGTACCAATTGTGGCTTAGCCTTCGACTGGTGTGGAAAGATATTCAAGAAAATTAACTGTGATAGTGTGGCTCAGTGTGTACGCTGAAATTGTCTAAGGGGACGACATGCGCACTAGTGCCCTACATTGAACTCCTATGAATGGATTCCCACCTTGGGAGTGGCTACCACATAATCGTATATAGCTATGACCGATGGGCAAGTGCAGTTCTTTGATTCTTAATATTCCTAGTAATCCAGGGCCCAGGCAGCACACGTGGCCTCACGTTGCACTTTTCCTGTTCTATCCGCTTCTACTTCTCATGTCTTCCACTCACTGTTTCACTGAATAAAATGCTTTGAAGAGGAAAAAAGATAGAGAGGGTGGAAAAGAGAGGTAGGATCGATGCCCCCTCTGAAAGATGCAGGGCCGAACAGGGCCCAGGCTGCATTGTGAGTCCGGCCCCTCGTCGATCGATAGCGCAACTCGAAGTGAGGAGGAGGCTGAAATCCCTGGTTGAATGAAGCACAGCTAAAACACCAGAGGAAAAGCAGGAATGTTGAGAGGAAAGGCAATTGACAGGCAGATTGATTGATAGATAATCTAAATTCAGATTTTGGGCAGGGAGCAGCACATGGTGCTGGGTATAAATGTTAACATTTGTGTAGTTTTTGTGTAGCGAGTGTGTACTTGAGTGTTCTTTATATCTGTGTGCATATCTTAAACTGGCAATTAAAGGCAGATGCCACACCAACAGATACTAAATGGCTGATTCAGTGTGTTTCAGTGAAGATTTGGCCACCAGCGCAGTGTAGCAACCGTGATGGGGTAGAATAATAATAGCCAGAGCAAGTCGGCAGCCGGCCTAGTGGATTATGACTTCATCTACTGCTAATGAGGGAAAGACTGCTCTTTGTTCTTCTTCAAATCAATAGACAGATCATAATAAGACCTGGCTCAGTTAAAGATTTCCAACAGGATCAGAGCAGCGTGACTTTTATGAGGACAGACCCAAGCTGTTCCACATTATCTCAGATAAGAAGGCCTGAGCAGACCCATGGGAATTTGGGTTCTTTTGTGTCTACAATCATTTGCCGCCCTATCGGAGCACAAGTATGTGGACAAATTATAGTACAAAGATTCAATTACCCGGGAACCTTTGGAGACATTTTAGCACATTGGACTTTTAACGTAACATTTTAAAATGGTACATTTTAAGATCCCACTTACCCTTGGTCCCTGTCTTTTTGAGTTTATTTTTTATTTTGGATTCATTACGATTCCATGTACGCATCATACGCAAGGCCCCGCCTACACTATTTAATCTTACAATGTACATTAGTCTTTGAATTAGCATCTGCACCTCCCTGTGCCTGAACAAACACTTCCCCGTGCAACCCTGCCTGACTCTCCAATAGACCCGTCAATGCTTCTCCATCTCTAGGGCACTGTTCCTTGATAACCCATTAATCTGGCCAGGCATCCGAGAGCCTGGGCAAACACCATCTCTATATGGTAAACACCCTCCCTTCTCCCCCTATGTTGCCCAGGTGGCTGGGCACCGTAGCCTGGCGCCGCGGGGTTAAATTCTTTCAGATCATGTACACATAATAGGCCCGGTTAATATTCATGACAGGGGCCAGGTACAGGGAAGGTTAAATTTGACTTACTTTTCAAAGCGCATTACTAATGCATGATGCCAATAAGAATATTCAAAGAGGCCGGGTGACCAAAGGTTGATGAGATCCTTACCTCTCCACTGACATTTTAAACACATTACCATGTGGGTGCCCTGCCTCTCAATTGTGGGGAGAGAATAAATTGCTGGCTAATCATGTCTAACCCCCGGCCTGTCCGAGCACAGACCTGCATGATGATGTTACTGGTGAGAGGGCCACTTAAGGGTTATGTGGGTATTATTGTGGAATCTGGACAACTGGAGAAGAAGAATCTCATATGATGAGCAAACTGATTTGTCTTGAACGTTCCTCCAGATAACTGCCAAAGTCAAAACCATAATATGGCAACGTTGTTTACAATCTAAAAGCACCACAGTTATGTTAATATCATGTACAGTAGCTTCTGACTACTAACATAAAATCTTGTCAACTTTGCATGCAGCTTATTTATTCTCTGAAGAAGCACTACCCACATAGACCGAAAGGGTCATGTGACACCTTTTTCACATGACATTTAATGATGTTTTATTTACAAAGTTCGGGTGGAGCACACTTGGGTAATTAACTAACACGGGAGGAGCTCATTCAGTTAATCAACTCAATTAACGAGATAAGAGGTATATATACAGCAGATTTGCCTCTGTTCCATGACAGTTTTCCAGCATCCCTCCACCAGCCCATCTTCTCACTTCTAACTATTCCTATACCAACCTGGGATGGGGGTAGTACTCTGGGTTCAGGCCAAATTCCAAATTCGAAGCTCTCCCCTCGGACAGCATGCCAAATCTGGCTAGAAGGGATACAGCTATGGCCGGAAATGATGCAAAATCTCGCCCTACAATAACAGACCGGTGTGCATCTAATTAATTATTAATTCAAGAACGTTGTGCAAGTTTACTGCAACAACGGAGCCGTAAACTTCACATACTTTTGTAAATCCTACGGTTAGTTGATCCTGGTAAATGCTCATTGTCACAGTTTATCACAACCAAACCGAATAACAACTTCGAAAATTCTGAAGCGTTTCCAGTTAAGTGTGCTTAATGCATCAGACGTTCAGCCAATGGTCCGTGGGCGTGAGGTCTGAGGGTGAGACCTTTGCCTGACGTCATAAGGTCTCGCCTTTAGAGCCACTGAAATAGGCGAAGGATGACCCACTTAGACAGGAAGAGGCTGTCTGAAGTGACTAATCTGAGTTTTATTCAATATCATGTTTAGGGATGGGTAAATGACACTACAATGACCAGCTTGCAAGTATACATCATTCATAATGCATAAAAGTTAAAAAAAATAATGCTGCAACAGTCTGCATTAAAATTAGTCAGAGTTCCCAGAATTTTAATCCATTTAAAATGAATAAGCACCAGTTATTTCTACAGTGTGAACTTTGTCAAGAGCTATTCCAATCCAATCTCTCCTGGTACACGTCTGTTTGGACGTCTCCGGTCAAAGCCACAACTTGGTCTTCCAGGGAAAATGACAGATACTACGTCCGTTTCATAGCAACTTTGATTACATTGAAAGCACAGGCGTGTGCTCAACAATATGCCACTGATATTTGCTGCACAAAATGAATAAAACATAGCTAGATCTAAATTCGGAGGATCATTTATATTATTGTTATATCGCCATATTGCCCAGCCCTACAACCAATCAGGGCATTATAGAGAACAGAATGACTTTCTGTAAAGTTTGCTTTTAAACTAAGTGTATTCTGAAAAGTGCTATTTGATTTGAGTTTAGAAGTTAGCCAGATTTTTTTATCATTTTGATCTATCAGATGTTTAGCGAATGGAGTGTGGGTGGTCTGAGACTTCTAATAATTGATTATCTTTCAAATGTTTTAGATTGACAGCAGCATTCAGAATTTAATAATTTGGCTTTATTTCAAATCATCATTTAGAATTTGAAACTGAGAAGAAATTGAATGGGAATTTCAGAAAGTTGGAAATTAAAGGGATCGTTCACCCAAAAATGAAATTCTGTCATCATTTATTCCCCCGCAAGTTGTTCCAAACCTGTATACATTTCTTTGTTCTGCTGAACACAAAGGAAGATATTCGAAAGAATGTTTGTAAACAAGCAGATTTATCCCCCATTGACTACCATAGTAATTGTTTTCCTGCTATGGAAGTCAATGGGCTTGACATTCTTCCAAGTAGCTTTCTTTGTGCACAGCAGAACAAAGAAATCTATACAGGTTTGGAACAACTTGAGGGGGAGTAAATGATGATGGAATTTTCATTTTTGGGTGAGCTATCCCTTTAAGTCAAGTCAAGTCACCTTTATTTATATAGCGCTTTTTACAATGTAGATTGTGTCAAAGCAGCTTTACATTGATAACTGGTACATAATTTTGGCTGCACAGCAGCTCTTAAAGAATAGTGTCAATGCAGGCAGAGCAGAAGCACTGTTGATTAAATGTCAAGAATACTGTTGAATATCAAATGTCAAGTCAAATGTCAAGTGTCCCCAACTAAGCAAGCCAAAGGCGACAGCGGCAAGGAACCCAAACTCCATCAGGTGACATCAGGTGGCAAAACAGGTGGCAAAACAGGTGGCAAACAGGTGGCAAATAGGTGTTAAAATGGAGAAAAAAAAACAATCAATAACAATTAAAAATATAATAAATAGAACAGTGCTTTGTTACGAATCAGGTTGCTATCATAAGTCTGATAGGATCGCAACAATCAAAGTGTTTATTTCAGTTCCATCCAGTTGAGAATCGTATTCATCACGCCGGTATGGACGGTTTGTTGAGGAACTTTGGCACTGGCTGTCGTGTTGATGATGTCTTCACAATGGATGATCTAGTCGACTCGATCTCTGCTGATACTTCAGGGCTTCGTTTTGGTCGTGTCATGGCGCCGGTCCTTGGTCTCAGCTGGATACGGCCCGGATCCGGTTGACTACAGTAAACCTCGGGGTAAACAGAAAGACTAATAAAGACTTTAAGTGTTCTTAAGTGCACTCTTTGAGTTACAATTTGTTTCTATAATTAACATTTCAAACTCAATTAACCTTTTGTCTGGCCTGTTAAATCTTCAAGACTTTTTAATTTTCATTAAACTTTCAGACAAGTCTTTGTCAAGCTATTGTTCTAAGCCAGGGGTAGGCAAGTTCGGTCCTAGAGAGCCGCTGTCCTGCAGAGTTTAGCTCCAACCCTGAAAAAACACCCTCACTTGCCTTTAGCCTTAGTAATCCTGAAGAGCCTGATTAGCTTGTTCAGGTGTGTTTGATTAAGGTTGGAGATAAACTCTGCAGGACAGCGGCTCTCTAGGACTGAACTTGCCTACCCCTGCTCTAAGCCATTGTTTCTTGACAAACCCTCATATTTAGATATGTTTAAAACAATTACACTGAATCCCAGTTTGTTTCTTTGTACTTTCTTATTTCAATTAATATTTTTGATTTCTGTTTGCCTCCTCAGTTCAAATTGAGGAATAACATTTTTCAGAAGCAATCACTGTATAGCAACAACAGTACCATATTATTATGAATATGTTTTCTAATAGACCAATAGAAACGTGTGTAACAAAGTTCGATGTTGGAAGGAAGGAAGCGGACAGGGTCGGCTGGACTACTGACTGTATTTATTAGAATTTATAAATCACAAACAAAAACAAGGGGTGCAGACAGGCACAAAAACGGTCCTTAAAGTATCCCAAGATTCACTCCAGATGAGCTCCAGACAGCAAGCACTTGACAGCCAGTAGTCCCTCTCTCTCTCCCTCGCTCCTGCTTCTCCTGGCGTTTTATACTCTCTCCACGCCAATTACTGAAACAAGAGACAGGTGTTCGTTATTTCCGCTTAATCCACTCACTCACCGTGCGTCTCCTGTCTCTCTCTCCCGCTGCAGACTTCGCTGAACCACGCCCCCCTTGCCACATACCCCCACCACCCGACTCAGGCCGGGGAGCCGTCCGGCCTGCAGCCCCCCCCCATTTCTGGAGAGGAAGTCGGCCACAGCCATCTGAACACCCGGCCTGTGGATCACCTTGAACTTAAAAGGCTGTAAAGCGAGATACCAATGAGTGATCCGCGCGTTGGTATCCTTCATGCGGTGGAGCCACTGCAGAGGGGCTTGGTCCGAACAGAGGGTGAATTCCCGCCCCAGGAGATAATAGCGGAGGGTGAGGACGGCCCACCTGATGGCCAAACACTCCTTCTCCACGGTGCTGTACTTAGTCTCTCTCTTAGAGAGCTTTCGACTAACGTACAGCACCGGCCGTTCCTCACCCTCTATCTCCTGGGACAGGACTGCACCCAGCCCCCTGTCCGATGCGTCGGTCTGCAACACAAAAGGGAGAGAGAAATCAGGAGAGTGGAGCAACGGCCCGCCACACAGAGCAGCCTTTACCTGGGTAAACGCCTGCTGGCACGGCTCCGTCCACTGGACCGTATCTGGTGCCTCCTTTTTAGTAAGATCAGTCAAGGGGCTGGTGAGGTCCGAATAATTAGGCACAAACCTTCTGTAATATCCCGCCAGCCCCAAGAACTGTCTCACCTCCTTTTTGGTCTTAGGGCGCGGACAGGTTGCAACTGCTGCAGTCTTATCAATTTGGGGACGCACCTGTCCATGCCCCAAGTGGAAGCCCAGATACTTTACTTCCACGCGCCCAATTGCACACTTCTTCGGGTTGGCCGTGAGCCCGGCCCCCCTCAGCGACCTTAGGACAGCCCTCAAATGCTGCATATGCCGCTGCCAATCATTACTAAATATAATGATATCGTCCAAATAGGCAGCAGCATATGCAGCATGGGGCCGTAACACCCTGTCCATCAGTCGCTGAAAGGTAGCCGGTGCCCCAAACAACCCGAACGGAAGTGTAACAAACTGGTGTAATCCAAACGGCGTAGTGAAAGCTGTTTTTTCTCGGGATAATGGAGACAAGGGGATCTGCCAATAACCCTTAGTTAAGTCCAATGTCGAGTAAAAACGAGCCGTACCGAGCCGGTCAAGCAATTCGTCAACCCGCGGCATTGGATATGCGTCGAATTTCGACACAGCATTCACCTTGCGATAATCCACACAGAACCGCACTGAGCCGTCCGTTTTAGGAACTAAAACTATCGGGCTCGCCCAATTACTGTTGGATTCTTCTATTACTCCCATTTCAAGCATCGCCCCTAATTCTTCCTGAACTACTTTTTTTTTGTGTTCAGGTAAGCGATACGGCCGGCTACGAACCACCACGCCCGGCTCTGTCTCGATATGGTGCTGAATGAGATTCGTACGGCCAGGTAGGGGAGAAAACACGTCAGCAAACTCGGCCTGTAATTTGGTTAAATCAATGAGCTGGGAGGGCGAGAGGTGATCTCCCCCTGGGGCCAGTGCGAGAGATTGTTTTTTTATATTCGCCTCTGGCCCGAGATCATCCTCTCCGCTGATCACCGTCGCCAGCATCACTGATTCTCCCTCATTCCATTTTTTTAGGAGATTGAGGTGATAAATTTGACGTGCTCCTCTCCTATCTGAGCGTATAACCTCATAATCGAGCTCCCCAACTTGCCGTGTGACCTCAAACGGTCCTTGCCACTTTGCAAGTAATTTCGAACTTGACGTTGGGAGCAATACAAGCACTTTATCTCCCGGTGCAAATTTACGCAAATTGGTCCCCCTGTTATACAGCCGGCTCTGTTTGTCCTGGGCCTGTAACAAATTCTCCATGGAGAGCCGCCCCAAAGTGTGGAGTTTTGTTCTCAGGTCCAGTACATACTGAATTTCATTTTTGGATTGAGAAGGTCCGTCCTCCCAAGTTTCTCTTATGACATCTAACACCCCCCTGGGCTGACGACCATAGAGTAACTCGAAGGGGGAAAACCCCGTGGAGGCTTGCGGGACCTCTCGCACAGCGAACAACAGGGGTTCCAACCATCTATCCCAATTTTTGGCGTCTTCCTGCACAAATTTACGAATCATTGTTTTAAGCGTGCGATTAAAACGTTCGACCAGCCCGTCTGTTTGTGGGTGAAAGACGCTGGTACGAATCGACTTAATGCCCAATAACTCGTAAAGTTCGCGTAACGTCCGTGACATAAACGCCGTGCCTTGATCAGTGAGGATTTCCTTGGGAATCCCCACTCGGGAGATTAAAGAAAACAGTGCGTCAGCAACACTCTTAGCGGAAATGTTGCGGAGAGCCACTGCTTCTGGATACCGTGTTGCATAATCCACAATGACTAATGCAAAACGATGCCCTCTTGCTGATCGCTCTAATGGCCCGATGAGGTCCATACCAATTCTTTCGAAGGGGACCTGCACTAAAGGAATTGGGCGCAACGGCGCTTTTGGGGTGGCCGGTGGATTCACCAACTGACATTCACGACAAGCCGCGCACCACCTGCGCACATTCTCGTGAATGCCCGGCCAAAAAAATCGGGTCATGAGGCGATTTAGTGTCGTTCCTTGTCCTAAATGACCAGCCATTGGATTAGCATGAGCCGCTTGAAAAAGCATTTCCCGGCGGCTCTTAGGAACTAACAACTGGGTTGTATCTTCTTTTGTCTGAGCGTCTTGGGTCACTCGATACAACCTATTTTTAACAATTGCAAAATATGGATAGGTCAGCGGTTGTCCAGGATGGAGGGACTGTCCGTCGATGGTACTGACCTGTTCAAACGCACGTTTTAGCGTCTCATCCTGAGACTGCTCCAGGGGAAAATCATCGCGCTCCGAGAGAATAAGTCTCTCGATTTCGCTCTGTTCCCCTGAGGCAGTACTCAGTGGTCCCGGTTCAGTCTCTCCTGCCTGCACACTCGCGTCCCCCCCCTGTGCATTTTTCCCCCAAGAGGCATCCGTACATAAAGCCCCCAATAATTCTGTAAACGCTGGCCAATTGGTTCCCAAAATTAACGGATGCCGGAGGTGCGGGTTAACTGCCACCTCAACACTATGTTTTTGGCCCCGGAATTGGATAATGATTGGCATAATAGGATACTCTACCACATCCCCGTGCACACACCGCACCTTAACCACGCGGCTCGTATCCAATGCCCCGGTTTGTATCAGACTTTGATGAATCGAGGTTTGGTTACACCCCGAATCCACCAATGCCTGATAGGTACCCCCCTTAATACTCACAGGTATTTGGTACCCTCCAGCCTGACCGGGGGCAGCCTGCGGGACATCCGGGACCCGGACCGCTGTCCCCACCTCCATCACCGGACACCTGTCTATAAAATGGTCCGGGTCCCCGCAACGCCAGCAGGCCGGCCCAGACCTCCCCGCCGCTCCAGTGGCAGAGAGAGGGTTAAGCGGCTGACGTGGAGAGAGCAGAGAAACAGGAGCGGGGTCCAACCCGGCCGGTGGCAGTCCCGCCCCCCTGGGCGGGACTCGTGGCGCCGCGACGAGACTCTGGTTACTCCAGTCCCGCCTCCGGGGCGGGACTCGAGGCGGGCCGGGCGGACGGGACCTAGGATGAGGGACAGGTCGAGAGAGAGAGGGAGGGGGAAGAGAAGGAGAGAGAGAGGCAGATGGGAGGGGTTCGCCGACCCCGGGGCACGCCACCATGTGGTCCTCTGCGAGATGGATGGCCGACTCCAGCGACGTGGGGCGGTGGCACTGGACCCACTCGGCCGTTCTCCTGGGGAGCCGAGTGATAAACTGCTCCAGTACCACACGATCGATGATGCTCTCCACGTCACCTCCGTCGGCCAGCAACCATTTGCGGCAGGAGTCCCGGAGCTGTTGGGCCATCACGAAGGGCCGGCCGGACTCCGCCAGCTCCAGAGAACGGAACCTCTGGCGATGTTCTTCTGGGCTCCGGCCGACCCGCTGGAGGATGGCCCTCTTCAGGTCGTCGAAGACCAGGAGATTCTGCACCGGAAGCTGCTGTGCCGCTACCTGGGACTCCCCGGAGAGCAGGGGGACCAGGCGCATCGGCCACTGGTCCCGAGGCCATCCACAGACCTCTGCAGACTTCTCAAATAAATCGAGGAATGCCTCCGGGTCGTCCTCAGGCCCCATTTTGTTGAGAGGGAGGTGGGCGGGCACAGCTTGTTGTTCCGGGGCTTCCGGTCGAACCTCCCGGTCCATCCAGCTCCGGAACCTCTCGCGGTCTTCCTGCTGGGCTTGGAGGACGGCCTGGAACCGCCTCTCCTGGTCCTGTCGCAAGTCCAGCAGGGCCTGATGTTGGTCTTGTTGCATGACCGCGAGGGATGTAATAATCTCCGCAAATGGTGCAGCAGAGGGCGTTTGCATGGCGGCGGCTTCCGTCTTCCTTCCCGGGTTTCGGCACCAGTGTAACAAAGTTCGATGTTGGAAGGAAGGAAGCGGACAGGGTCGGCTGGACTACTGACTGTATTTATTAGAATTTATAAATCACAAACAAAAACAAGGGGTGCAGACAGGCACAAAAACGGTCCTTAAAGTATCCCAAGATTCACTCCAGATGAGCTCCAGACAGCAAGCACTTGACAGCCAGTAGTCCCTCTCTCTCTCCCTCGCTCCTGCTTCTCCTGCCGTTTTATACTCTCTCCACGCCAATTACTGAAACAAGAGACAGGTGTTCGTTATTTCCGCTTAATCCACTCACTCACCGTGCGTCTCCTGTCTCTCTCTCCCGCTGCAGACTTCGCTGAACCACGCCCCCCTTGCCACAATGTGCAACATGATTTTGAAAAGCAGCCAGACTGATTGGAAATTATTTCAACTCTGGTCAGTTTTGTTTGCAGTATACATAAGCCTGTGATTTTGTTTTGTTTTTTCCAGACAATTTTCAGTTGTAAGCTTAGTTAGTTAGTGCATAGTTCTCTTCAGAGGGAGAACACCTTTCTCGGGGTGGACTCTTGATGTCTTGGCGGTGAGCAATGAGTTTCTTCTTATAATGAAGAACTAACAAGCCATTGTCCTGCTTGGAAAGCAAAGCCATACATCATAATTTATCTTATGTATAAAATATTTCGGTCATTCTGAATGTGAATGAGGCAACAGACATTTTTTTCATTTAAGAAATTATATTGTCTTTCACATCTTTAAAGATGCTGCTGTATCAAACCTTCCCCCATAGTCCAGAAGTCTGCAATATGCCTGTAACAGAGGTAGTCTCTTATGGCTTGTCACAGGTTGGTCACCCGCAGGCATCTGACGGACAAAGCGATGTGTTAGATAACAAACAGAGGGCAAACTTTCATCTTTCAGACCTAATCAGTGTCAGCGGCAGCTGAAATGGAGCTGTCTGTCACCCTGAGGCACAACAGAGCTACAGTCAGGAGGTAGAGGAGCAGCACTGGGAGCTTCAGGTGACACACATGCATTACTGGCAGTTGCAGTGTCCTGTTTGCTCTAGTTGTTTCTTCTGATCTGTTACCAACAGCACAGACGTACAGCACACACAAATAGATCTCATAATGCTAAGTATAATGTAAAACCTGGAGTCTAAAAAATTGAATTTCATCAAATTCTCCATCAAAGCCTTCTTAGGAAAATAATTTCTCATGCCAACACTTGTTTTTCTGGTTTTGAGTGAAACTCATTTCCTCCTAATAATGTTTTTTTTTCCATTTTTTTTTTTTTTCTCAATCTTCTCTGATCAAAGTTAGGTTTGCAGGGCTATTAGACACCACCTTTGGCAAGGGACATGTTGTCCTTCCTTAAAACATGTTAAAAGTCTCGATTTCCTTCTTCGGCTGTTTGTTACTAAACAGACTGACAGTCCAGGGGCATGATGTATATACGTTGCATACGAACAAAAAGACACTGAAATGTGAATTTATTTTGATATACACATTTAGATTGAAATATTTCACTCTCATTGATAGAGATGCAGCTAAGCACTCAAATTACATAAATCCATTATCCAGAAGTTAAACAAAAATTATATGAATTTAGATAACATTTTCCCCTGGGCACACTACGTTTTAAAGGCAGGGAAGGCAATTTGTTCCAGAAACATTTTTTGTTATGCTGGTTGAAAGTCTCTTCACATCCTGATAGCAATCACTAAGTTACGTGATCTACATGTATTTATATGTACATAAATTGCGTCTGTGGAAGCCATAGGATGTCCTACCTGCCTGTCAGCATATGAATTTCCATACCTCTAGGCACCCTGCTTGCGCAGACATCACACATCATCAGCGTGTTTCATGCTATGCTGAGTTAGGCCGGTTTCACATGGCACGCGTAAACGGAGGGTAAGCAGCACATATTTTTTCGGCCCCAGCACTGCACATTTTGTATTTCACTCTTATCTGTCACACCTACTTCAAGTTTTGCAGTCTCTACTGATGAGTTGAATCAGGTGTGTTAGATGAGCGAGACATCCAAAATGTGCAGTGCTGGGGGTCCTCCAGGACAGGTATGGGAACCACTGGACTAGAGCATCCATACCGCACTCAGGCGGCATGGCAGCCTGTTGCAGGAGCAAAAAATTTATAAATAAATAAGGCCTATCTGTTGCAATTCGAAAAATATTCTATAAACATCCTAAAACATGTTTACCGTAGGCAATATTGCATGAATTTTATTTTGTTTAAAACAATTTAAAAAAATACTATATGGCCAATGAAAAGAAAATCTTCCTTGAAAACTTTCTCTGTAAAAGTATTTTATACAATTTAGCTTTTACAGATATTTTGATAGCCTATATTTATAATAAAACAAGACAAGGATACTAAATGATTTTTAGCAATGTAATGTGACTGCACAAATGGCATTTATAATCCGTATCTCATGTGGTAGCCTATCATGTGAATGGGAATATGCATATGGAAATGATATGCAATAAGGATATGCGTAGTAACAAGGCATTGTAAGCTCCATATATGGAGGGGTAGAGATGCATGCACAATCTTCCGCTGACTGGGTTTTATAAAATTAATTTTGCGCAGGTTCTGGCGTATATGCATGGTTTAATCTGAAAACTTTTGTGCGTGCGCAAAATCTATCTTTTGTGCATATGCACACTGTTAGGATGAAATCTACCTAAAGTTTTATACAAGAGGCCCCAGGTCTTTAGGTATTAAAAAAAATACTATTAGATTAATTTTTCATCTATTCTCCTTCTGTAAATGATCTTATCTAAGTCTTTCCAGACCTTACTCCCAATGGGTGTCTCCTCAGACCTGGGCCCTGGTTCCTTCCTAAACGGTGGTAAATGGCTCTCAGCACAAATAATGCATAAACAGCTGTTTTGCCCAAGTAAGTTATCCTCTTAAAAGATTTAGAAGCCTCTCCCGCACTCTCTCCCACTCTCTCTCTCTCTCTCTCTCTCTCTCTCTCTCTCTCTCAGTTAATTCATCAATTTCTTATGATAGCAACAGTTCGGAGCAGCGCAAGTGTTTAAGTACCAATTAGGGGCCTGGTTCCCTTGGTCCTTTTTGCCACACCTCTTCTCCTCCCCAATCTCTCTTCCTCCTCCTGTTATCTACTCCTCACACCTTCCTCACTGTCCATGTCTCTTTACATCTTTTTCTGCCCCCACTGACCACACATCCATTCTGGCATCTTCACATCCATCAACCCCCTCCAGTCTTCTAAGATGCCTTCTACTTAAATGATGAGGTTCATCGTATTTTCTTTATTAAGTTTTTAGTACCCTAAATTATTTATCCCAGATAATCACTGATCATAAGATTGAAATAAGAGCACATCAATCAAAAGGAGTTTTTTAAAAGCTCTCTTTCCCTCAGCCAGGGACAGCGTCTCCGCCCTAAGCAAACATCATGCCAAATGGTGGTGTCCTGAGCTGGCGCACCCCAGTCTAAGATGAACCCACTGGACTCAGTCAGCTCAGTCTGAAACCCTAAACAGGACATTCACTTCAACCTTAATCACACATATGCACACACACATACACATCTTGTAATAAACAGGCCAGAGACAGATGGTGTTCATCTCTCTCATGTCAGAAGATCTTAAGTTATATCCCTTGAGGTAGAGCTCGACAGCCGTATCTGGGTTTATAATTAGCCTGTAACTGATTGGTCATCACTTTTAATTCTGATGTCTTGCCACTTCTTGGAAAGCGGTTCAAACTTGATTTGCTGAGAGTCTTCATGATTGAGAAGAGGGTGCTTTTCTTGGTTGATGCTTCATGCTGAGGGCTGGACACATATTCTGTAGTATCACATTCTTGTACAACGGGGTCTCTTTTCATACAAGGCCAGGCCGAAGCCTAGGCAACTCTGACTCCTGAAGAAAGGAATAAAACAGATGGTAACAGCCTAAGAAGCACTTGAGAGAAAAACCTTTTGGGACATAGTCTGAATTCATAACTTTTGCATGTGGGGCATGTGACATTCTAGGAAGGAATACAGTCTTGGTATGTGCATTGAATTTGCACTCATTTGATTTCCTTTGTGTTTCTGCAGTTTTCTTTGAGTTGTTTTTTCAGTGTTTTAAGTACAGATAACGTTTCATGGTGGATATTTCTGGCATTAAAGGGTTAGTTCACCCAAAAATGTAAATAGTATCATTTATTATTTTTTATTATTATTGATCATTTATTATTATTTATTGACCTTCATTCATCTTCGGAACACAAATTAAGATATTTTTGATTAAATCTGATGGCTCAGTGGTACTAAAAACATATTTAAAACAGTTCATGTGAGTTCAGTGGTTCTACCTTATTATTATAAAGCGACGAGAATACTTTTTGTGCGGCAGAAAAAAAAAACAACCTACTTTTCAACAATATCTCGTGATGGCCGACTTCAAAACACTGCCTCTGAGCTTTACAAATCTTTTGTTTCGAATTAGTGATTCGGTTCTCCTATCAAACGGCTAAACTGCTGAAATCACGTGACTTTGATGCTCCGCTGTTTTGAAATCGGCCATCACTAGATATTGCTGAAAAGTCGTTTTTGGTTTTTGGCTCACAAAAAGTATTCTCATCGTTTTATAATATTAAGGTAGAACCACTGAACTCACATGAACTCTTTTAAATATGTTTTTAGTACCTTTATGGACCTTGAGAGGTTCAGTGGCTTTGCTCTCAATAGAGGCCTCTCTGAGCCATCGGATACAATCAAAAATATCTTAATTTGTGTTCCGAAGATGAACGAAGGTCTTAGGGGTGTAGAACGACATGAGGGTGAGTAATTAATGACATAATTTTCATTTTTGGGTGAACTAACCCTTTAATTTAAAAACTGATGAAGCAGTATAATATAAACTGAACAAGTGTTGGATCCCAGACAATCCCCCAACTTATGTTAGAACCCAGGATTATTTTAATGTCTAGGAGTTACTTTAACATACATGTTTTTTTCAATTGTGTTTCAAATTGTGTGACTTTAGGTCATTAGATTCCTGCCCTATATCACACAATTTGATACACGACTACCCATGAGAGCACCAGTATCATATGTGGTGGCAAGACATTCGATTATATATACACTGTCCTCCATAAGTTACTCAGTTACAGCTAAATAGGCCTATGTTTCCCACCACAAGTTCTCTGCCCCCTTCTTAAAAACTTTGTCGTCTTATATTTCTTTATGATTATTTCATTTTCCCTCACTTTGATCTGAGTTGCATGCCAGGGGACACACCATTTTTTCCACGTTCAAAGATGTTTTGGAGCCAACTAACTTTTTCTGTTTTCTGTTTCTCTACCCCTCCCACCTCCTTTTTTCCTGAATGGCAGGAGAGAGGGGCTTTATTCTGATTTGACACCACTAGTTGGGCATGTTTTTTTTTTTTTTGCTGACGTTCCACATCAGAATTGCACTCTGAAGAGAAGGAATAAAAGATCATCTTTGAGAGTCTCCCAAGATTCCCAGCGCCCTTTCAAGATGCGCTTCTCGATTCATTTACTTCCCTTTCATGTGAAAAATTCGGTTTCATTATGGCAATTAGCTACTTTATCTCCACGCCAATTATTGCATTAAAATAATCATCCTTCTCTTCTGAAGCACCGTCTTTTTTTGGTTATCTCTAATTGATTCTTCTGGATAGCACTGTTTTCTTATTGCTGTGTATGGTGATTTGTTCTTCCTCATTTGAGCAGCATTTGCTTACTCATTAATGGTAGCTTGTTAAATTTCAGGATTGTGGTTACACCATGAAATTTCCACTACTGCCAAATCAGTAGTGCAGTCATGTTAAGTAACTTGTCAAAAATGGCAGATAATGGGTTGTACCATGGAGCCATGACACAAATAAACTCCTGTCCTTTGTTGCATGCTTCATGCCTTGTTCGAAAGACAGTCTTTCATAAAAAGAAAGAATAAAAGAAAGACAGAAAGAAAGAGGAAAAATATATGTGTGTGTGTGTTGCATGCATGATTTATGAGGTCCACGGAGAAAGGGAGCGTGGAGAAAGAGAAACAGAGGAGGAGACAGCTTCAAAGGGGAACGCTGTTGATTTTTCTGCTCCGTCCAGAGATCCGGGAGGTCGGGCAGGAGGGGAGCCCAGGGGAAAGGCTCCTTGGTGGTTCACTCGTCTCTCTCGCACCCCCCCCCCCCACCACCCCCCCC
>RJVU01057856.1:540650-577473 GCA_003731715.1 Anabarilius grahami | reverse complement strand
ATATTTTATTCTTATATTTTTATTGTTTACTTTTATTTAATTCCTTCATAGCTATAGTTATGTATATTCTCATCTGTGTTGTATTCTTTAATAATTGCACTGTCCATGGAGCGGACCTGACTCTCATTTCACTGCTGGTTATATATGCTCTATATAATTGTGCATGTGACAAATAAAACTCTTGAATCTCTTGAATCTTGAATCTTGAATTTAGTTATATTTTAAACGCTGCTCTATTTAATATGTGATTTGTTTTAGAGATTCCACACACTTATCTAGTTTAAGAGAAAATACTTATTTTTGAAGTATAATGTGTGTGTGTGTGTGTGCGCGTTTTTGTGACATATCAGGACACAAATTTGTATAATGACATGGGTATGACATAGGTATTACTAGGAGAGGGTGACTTATGAGGACATTACCCCATGTCCCCATTTTTCAAAAGGCTTATAAATCATACAGAATGAGTTTTTTTTTGAGAAAGTAAAAATGTGCACAGTTTCCTCTGATGGGTAGGTTTAGGTGTAGGGTTGGTGTAGGGTGATAGAAAATACGGTTTGTACAGTATAAAAACCATTACACCTATGGAATGTCCCCACAATTCACAAAAACAAACCTGTGTGTGTGTGTGTGTGTGTGTGTGTGGCAAAAGTGTTCTTTTTGTAAATCTTGAGTCGTTTAAACTAAAGAGGGTATGAAACTTGGAAAGTTGTATTTTCTGCTTTGCTTGTTTCTCTGGAACCCTCTCCTCATTGCCTGTTTTAATCTGACTAAATACGATAACCTGCTCTTCATAAAAAATGTATGGTACTTCATTCAATGGGACCACCGGGGCCCCAGGAGGCCCCATAAGCGAGGAGGTTGTGGGGACTGCTCGCCAAAATCACAGGGCGTAATTAATTTCCCCATAAATGAAATTTGGTTAAAAAGAAAAAAAAGAAGCTGAAGTGGGTGGTGATGGGGCAGAGTGACGGAGCAAGGGGGAGCAGAGAAGCTCTTGCCCAATCATGTGGGAGAGTTTGTCAAGCAGGAGATTGCAGTCTAAAATATTAATCAGCCTCCCTCCACCAAGAATGAGTGAGCCAGCTCCTAGAAGGGACACGACCTCTCAATATTTCATGAGCCAGTCCTGGCCCAGACATGGGGCCTGCAACTGGGCTGCCTTCCCCTTTAACGCTACATGCATCAGCCGTCCCTTTAATGGACCCAAAGGTTGGGGCTGGCATAGGGTAGGATAGGGTACATTGATGGGGGGTGGGTTAGGTAAATAGAGGAGTGGGTATCCAGGCAAAACATGACCTTTAAAACTACACACCAAAGAAGAACATAAAAATGACCTCTTGCCTGCTTTAAATGTTAGTTGGGATAGAATTAAAGTGGTACGTCAGTGAGTGTCAACATCAGGGAAATAGGAATCCTGAAGCTGATGAATTGTCCATTAGCATCTTCTCAAAAATCTTACACTTGCTTCCTACTTGACTGAAAATGTATTTCCCAGCTGTACACTTAATATTTTTTGGTTTCAGACCCATGCCTGCACAAGCCCCATCCTGTATGCAACAATAATGCAGACTAGTATAGGAATTCACCCTCTGAACCTAAGCTCTGGCCTGCTGTAAAGCACCCACTCAACCTTGGCTGTGGTCAAAGGAAAGAATAAGAATACAAAGAATTGTGTTTAAGAATACAACGGATCACATGAAGGATAAGGTAGACCTGCTGTGGGGACAAATGAACCTATGCTTAGTCCATGGCTTTAGATATACTAAATATCTCATTTAACTCTGAAATATCCATGGCAGACTAGAAAAAAAAAGATCTGCAAATGAATTGCATATTTTAAATAAAGAAATGAGTAAAGGATTGAATGTACAGTATCTGTGAGACTCATCAAGCAAAGTGTGACTGTGCATGTCTGTAGGATTGCCATTTGATTGAGCTCAAAAGAGATGTTAATATATTTAGCCTCAGTTCTTTTACCTTCCCAACTGCCTTAAATCTATCCTGACATTGACATACAAGAGATCAAGGCATGAAAGGTTTTACTTATGAAAGCTGCCTGGGACCAATGGCTTGAACAAAAAGTTCATGCTGGGCAAATCGAAAGAAACAGAAGTGCAATAAAACTCAAAAGCTTCCTAGTGATCTCTTGCATGTGGGAGGTTGAGTATTTGCATATCCTCAAAACCACATTTGAATGATTGTTGGTTTTACATCTGACATACTACAGTTATAGCGCAGTGCTACTGATCCACACTTATATGTATGCTTAAAATGAAGTACTTGTGGCATGTTGATGGCAAGAGACCAAGTTGATGTAGAATGCTGCTTCTTTATCCTTCTTTATCCAAACTATGCGGCCTATTGGGTGGTGCAACAAATTTAGCAGTAGCCCTGTATGCCACTTACATCTTGTCAGGGTGTAATTCTGACTCTGAACAGGTCATTTAGTAATTTTTAGCAGGAACAAGAGATTTTAACGTTTAATGTCGAGCTTGATGAAAATATCTATAGCCTATCATTACAGGTAAATATGGGTGACATCCAGGTCATGACAGTCCTTGCCAACTAGATGATCCAAATGTTTGCTTTGAAGTGTCGCACCTTGAGCACCACTGGGTGCTAGTGTTTGACCTTTGACCTTTCAGAGCATTGCATGTGCCTGGACTGCTCAATAATTGATGTGTGTGCATCATCCTGCCATGGGAGTTGGGCCACACCCTCTGTAGGCCTGGTTTCACATGCACACTAGTATTGATTTTGTTAACTGAGACCATTCAGCCAAGTTGAGGAGCATAAACACAGCCTGGGCTAACATTGCCCACTTTCTTCAACATCAATTGGATGTTTCAATTTTGAACATCATTATTTTTATTTGATATACAGTAGAGAGAGAAACATAATAGATGTAATGTCCTTATCTGGTATTTTTGCACATACTGGTCTACTGGCTTTACATGCAGTCTATTCCCAAAGTGCCTACCTAAACAGTAGAGATCGACCGGCCATAAATCGCAGTCTTGCACACAAACCGCATTGCAATAATTTCCCAAAATATAATTTGTGTAGAAATATTGCAAAGTCTGTAGACAGAATGTTAACAGAGGCCAGAGATGGGACACGCCAAAGACGGACACAAAGAGGAGAAGAGAGATGCGCCAGAAAAAAAAAATACTGTACCAGGCACAATAAACTCACTGTTCAAGATGCGCAAAATATAGGAAGAAAAATATAAATATTAAATTGTTGTTGTTGTTTATATGAATGGATCTCTTAAGGCAAATGACTGTCTTCAGAAAAGTTTCAATGCCATTTTATTTTCCTCTTACTTCAGCACTGCTTTTTGTACAGTGGTAACCAAGGAAACGCTATATAGCTGTTTTTCCATAAGCGCCACCTACTGGCAGAGAGTGAATTTGCATTTTCATTCAGCGTGTGTGCTGATTTTGTTTTGTGTAGGTGTTTTATGTAGCATAATTTCACAAAGCTAAAGTCAGACCATTCTGTATTTGCTTTAAATCATGAAATTATACAGTCTAATTTAAATGCAAAAAGTTTAAAATGGTTATGTCATTTCAGTAAAATTTCATGGGTAAAAGAGGTCTATTGTCAATAGTGAAGTGATGCATGAAGCACTGACCACACAGAAGTCACTTTTCGAACCAAGCAGCTTTCTGTTGGTCAATGCAGAGAATGCAAACCAACTTATCTGCATGGATAACTTTCTTGCCTTAACACAAAACTTCCAGTTGCAAGGATTTCTGTTTAAATGACTGGATACCACCCACAAAATTTCTGCTGAACAATGGTAAGTGTGACCGCACATTAAGGATAGCTCTCGTAGCTTGACGGATAGAATATGTAAGTAATTTTGGTTAAAAGCATCTATCAAATGTGTAATTAATTTGATTTTAGATAATGTTGATAAGCAATCAAATCATGCTACAGTGTGATTATCAATCTTTAAGCCTTGTCTGTTCAAATTTTATTCATAGGTTATCCATGCATTAACAATATTGGAAATTATTTTCTATCCAACAGGAATCAGTGTTTAAATGTTGTTAGACCCTGTGCTTCAGTGCATGAGATTTTAATTTAATTTTTTGCTTGAGGTATTTGTAGAAAAACTTTATATTTTGTCATCTACTGTATATACAGGCTCTGGTTCAGATGTTTTTCTGGGTCAGTTCTGGCCCCATTGGAAAGACTGACCCCATCTTGTCCTCATGAGATCCCCTCCCTGTCCGCCCCAGGTGCCCCAGGTGCCCCTGGCATGGTCTTCACTCAGTTTTGTCCATTAAGTACCACCTCAAATATTGATGAGTCTGTGTAGGTCAGGAGGTGATGCATGCATGGAGTTACTGTTGACCAGTGAGGTTTAGCTACCCCCCTGAAAGTGCTCATCTACTGTACAGAATGTTCTGCTTCAGAAGCCTCTGAGGAGAATGTACTGGAGGTCTCTATAAAGCTGATGTTTTAACAGTAGCCATTAGGGGTGTATCGGTACACGTATTCGTACCGAAAATGTTTGGTATGGGTCTTTTGGTTTGGTTCACGTGTACGAATGAAAGAATACAGTTTTGTTTTAACTACTCGTGAAGTGACATGTGGCCAAGTATGGTGACCCATACTCGGAATTTGTGCTCTGCATTTAACCCATCCAAGTGCACACACACAGCAGTGAACACACACACACCGTGAACACACACCCGGAGCAGTGGGCAGCCATTGCTGCGGCGCCCGGGGAGCAGTTGGGGGTATGGTGCCTTGCTCAAGGGTCTCACCTCAGTCGTGGTATTGAGGGTGGGGAGAGCGCTGGACATTCACTCCCCTCACCGACAATCCCTGCCGGACCTGAGACTCGAACCCATGACCTTTGGGTTACAAGTCCGACTCTCTATCCATTAGGCCACGACTGCCACCGTGTGCAGAACATAATTTCTACTCCATGTGCAGAACATAATTTCTAACTCAGAGTTTCCCTAGGATGGGACAATATTGTTTATATTGATATACCTTGATATTGCGAACACATCTGAAAAATAATGAAGGACACAGTGTGAGCTGCTGCCGGATAAGCAGCTTTAATGCTTTAAATTAAGCACTTCAAACTAAATCATAAACTTTTCATTTTAAAGACACACATAGTTTGTTCAGTAAACCACTGTTTAATAATAATAATAATAAAAAATCCCTGCTGTACCAAAAAACATACCAAACGGTGACTTCAGAATGAAGGTATGTAACAAACTCTCATTTTTTTCTGTACCATTAAACCCCCTAGTAGCCACGCCCTACACTAGTCAAATTGTGTGGGTTTTTTAATTATTTTTTTTGGAAATAGGATTAGTATTAATTGTTGCAATTTCAAAAAATTTTTATATCAAAATTTGCATATCATAGTTTCCAGATTAGTGAGGGTTTATATAAAATTAATTTATAAATTTTTTTTCATACACTTGAAATTGTTCATGACTGTAAACAGAGTCTGAACTTAGGTATTTGGTAGATATTATCAGACTTTATACAACGGGGCTGTTGATTGCTCGAATCTGATTGGTTGACGAACGTTCTAAGGTGTGCAATTATTTTCAGGGAAATGCACGGCTAAAGTAGTTCTAGGCAGGTCTTGACCTAATTACAGTGCCATATCACTTCACCAGATTAATTCAGTTAATTTTTATCTTTCTGGACATCTCTTAGACTTTATTTATAGCTGTTTACCTGTCTGGGAAATAAAGATCTGTTTCTGCTTCTGAAATGCAAACGGTGTGCTTAATGCTGATTTAATTTTTATGTTGGTTAAAAATTAAGAAGTGCTGCCTGAGGTTAACACTTTCACATAAGCTTTCACACAAACAGCAGAACGTCATTGTCTATTGGCATGTTTCAAACCCAGTGTGGTGAAAGTGAGAAGTTGTGGGGGAGGAAGCGCCTCGTACACATGATCCGACTCACGCGTGTTTGTGTTTAAAATTCAGAACTGTGCTGATTGACAGAGCCTTGCGTGTGGCTATTAAAGAGGATTCGAGCAGCCACTCGACGGAGTGTGAAATTACACCTGTTCGCTGTTTGCACACACTCTCACATCTGCATGAGCCCAAAATCACCATCAGAATTATATTCAAATACTTCCAAGAGACAGCCGGTGACATGTGAAGGTCAGGTGAGAAATGTTTGTTTGGGAGGTCAGTTGTGTCATTATAAATTGCATGTTTAATCCCATGTTCAATAAATAAAATATTTGTTTAAGTAAAAGTCAAATTAGGACTAAAATAGTTTTTTACAGTGACAAGGGAAATGATAAGTAAATAAATATGAGACAGTACAAAATTTAAAAGAGCACAGAAAGTAATATTTGTACTAGATAGATAGATAGATAGATCCGTTGTTTTGTTTGTTATATTGTAAACTGATAAATAAATAAAAAAATAATTGAGCCCTTCTTGAACCTTGAATTAGTTGTAAGTGTTTTTTGCATTTCTGTCCTCCTTTTCCACACGATTGATCTACCCGTTCTTGTGTGATTACGTTATCCAAACCATCTGCGCACATTGTCTGCATAGACATGGATGAGCCGGGCTGCTTGACTCTGGCGTGTTTTTACTTTAATTTGTCTGTGCTGTTTGTTGAGTGGTCCAGTGGAGCGCGTGGTGACAGATGATGTGAATTATTGATTGCAGCCTTCCTGTAGCTGAGTGTAGCAGGCCTTGTTCTCATCCTATCCCCACCCATCAGCCTCTCTCCAGCAGCACCACTCTACTCCGCCTGCCCTTTGCTCCTTCACCACCTGCAGACTGAGCTCTCACTGAGCACTCTGGGGTTCAGAGAGAGAAAAGATAGATGTTCACTTTGGCTCCAGTTCTGTTCACCAAATCTATTCCTTAATATTCAATTCAGGCTGTTCTCTGCACCCTACCATACAGCCGTTCATAATAACCCTTTAAATATGACACTATTGTTGCAATAGTATTTATTTATTGTGAAATTGAAGTTAGAAGATGATTTAGAGAATGTTGACTTTTGGGGGGTCTTAAGTACAATTAAGAGTCTTTGTTTTATGTATCCTCTGATTATTTAGTCTTATTAATATATATACTTTTTTTCAATACATGTTAAGTCCCTGTTTGACACAAGAACAGCCTGAATTCTGCACAGCATAGACCCCGCAAAGTACTGAAGATATTCCTTAGTTGCCCATGTTGATATGGCATCAGGAAGTTACTTTAGATTTGTCAACTACAGATTCATGTTGTGACTCTTCCATTCCACCACATCTCAAAGATGTTCTGTTGGATTGGATTTTGTGACAGGAGGTCAATGGAGCGCCCTGAACTCATTGGCTTGTTTGTGGAACTGCCTTTAGATGATGTATATGTTTTGTGACATGGGATGTTATCCTACTAGAAGTAGCCTTTAGAAAGTGTTGTCATAAAGGGGCGCAAACCACCAACATCCAGCAGAAGGAATTCCTCTTAAAGGAGAATGCACACATTCAACACTCAACCAAAAATGTAGAATGGCTTACATGTAAGCATACTTTTACTGCAGTAAAAGGAAATGTAATTATAAAAACAATAGATTTCATATTGTCTGCAGGTAGAACAGAAACATGACAATTAAGTAATGCAATTTTTGAAATGCCATCAACTGTTAGTATTTTGACAGTCATTGCACAATGATTGACTATATGTTCATGAAAACTGTGCTAGTGTTTTGACAGAATGATTCTGTTTTGAATCAGGTTTGCTGTGTTTTGATAGAGTTAGTATATGTAGAAAAGGATTTTTAGCATTTTGAAATATAGAGTTTGTATTTAACAAAATATGGTTTTGGACAGACAATTAACTATTTGGCTAATTGTGTGATGTGGGTGTGTTGCTGTGTTAAGAGTTTAAAAAAAGTGCTTTAAATATTGGTAAACGCTTGTTAGCAGCTGTAAAAAAAAAACTGTAATAAGAGATTGTTGAATAAATTAGTTATTTTTGTTTTGTTTTTGCGCACAAAAAGTATTCTCGTCACTTCATAAAATTAAGGTTGCACCACTGCAGTCAAGTCGACTGTTTTAACGATGTCTTTAGTACCTTTCTGGTGATTATATTGCTGTCTATGGACGAGTCCTATACCTCTCGGATTTCATCAAAAATATCTTAATTTGTGTTCCAAAGATGAACTAAGGTCTTACGGGTGTGGAACGACATAAGGGTGAGTAATAAATGACAGAATTTCCATTTTCCGGTGAACTAACCCTTTAACGTCAGCCCTGCCAACCATAGACATTGGCATCTATGCTAATATTAGTCTCTCTGTTTATCCCGAGGTTTACCGTAGTCAGCCGGATCCGGGCTGTATCCAGGTGAGATCGAGGACCTGCGCCTTGACACGACCACAACGCAGCCCTGAAGTGTCAGCAGAGATTGAGTCAACTAGATCATCAACTGTGTAGGCCTTATCGACACGACAGCCAGAATCCTCAGAATCCACGATCCTCAACTGGATGGAACTGGCATAAATACTTTGACTGTTGCAATCCCATCGGATTTATGATAGCTGCCTGAATCATAATAAAGCACTGTTCGCCAGAGGAGAACTGGCCCCCCGACTAAGCCTGGTTTCTCCCAAGGTTTTTTTTTCTCCATTTTAACACCTGTTTGCCACCTGATGTCACCTGATGGAGTTTGGGTTCCTTGCCGCTGTCGCCTTTGGCTTGCTTAGTTGGGGACACTTTACATTTGAAATTCCAACAGTGTTTTGATCTGCCTGCATTGACACCATTGTATGCGAACTGAACTGAGCTGGATGATGACATCACTGTTTACTCTAGTGCTGATGTAGATAAATTAACTAAATTAATAACTACTGATTCTTACATCGGAATTAATCAATACTGAATTTACTTAAGATGGATAATGACACCATTTTCTTTAAGAGCTGCTGTGCAGCCAAAATTATATACCAGTTATCACTGTAAAGCTGCTTTGGCACAATCTGCATTGTAAAAAGCGCTAAATAAATAAAGGTGACTTGACTTGATTTTACTTGACTTGACTTGACATTGAAACGAGGTGGGATGGAACTGTGGATTATGCCAATATCTTCCCATATCATCTGTTTGTTAGCATAAATCAAGAATCTTTAGACCATGTAATAATCTTCAAGTTGTCTACAATCCAGTTTTGGTCAGCTTGTGTCTGGGTTTAGTTTCCTGTTCTGGGCTGGCAGGAGTTGAAGCTGGTGTGGATTTCTGTTGCTGTTGCCTATCCACTTCAAAGTTTGACATGTTGTGGGCTCCGAGATGTTCTGCTGCATACCAAGTTTGTCAGGTACTTTCATCTTCCTGTCAACCTGAGCCAACCTGGCCATTGTTCTCTAACCTCTCTTACTAATTAACAAGTTGTTTTCACCCACAGAACTGCTGGGTTTAGCTTCATCCTGTTCCAGCCTGTAATTGTGAGGTAATCCTGAAGACTTTGATTAGCTGGATCACTTTTGATTTTAATTGCATATCCAGATTTTATCCAGATGGGTTTTTGAAAGCCTGGACAGCAAAAAGAAAACAAAAACAAACAAACAAACAAACAAAAAAAAACATGAAATACATTTTTTTTTTTTTTCAAATCTGATTCAAACCGCATTTATAGGTGATTTGAAATGTGATTCCAATCAAAATTTTATAGACTAATTTCAGTCTGGATAGTCTAGCTGACTTCAAATTGTCTTTTGCATAACTCTAAACATGACACATAACGATAACGTCAAAACTGGTGATAGAAATGCCGGAAGTATTCATACAGTTTTCAAATGGTATGCCCAAAGATTTCAGCCATGACTACAGCATGGTACATCACAATATATACCAGTCTCCTCCATCACTGAGTTTTCTTGTGCGACTGAGGAGTTATTTAGAGTTTGCTTATTTAGAGAACAAGATGATGCAACTCCATTTTTCATGCATACATGTTGAAAGCCTTGTCACATACTTGGGTATACCTACTGTATGTTGTTACCAAAGCATCCCATGCAAGTAGGTTGATTATGTCTGGACACACAAATCTTATTTGATCGCTTGCAATTAATTAGTGCGGACAGTCTGCCTGAAAAGATCTGATTTGCGAAAAATCCAATTTGCCTGCAGTTACTTGGATTTCTTCACCATTCTGTTGTTTGGTTTGAACAACAACTGAACCTCTTCACCATGTCTGGGTGCTTTTATATGGTACACTGAGTTGTGCAACATGACTTGTTTATATATTTTCCTTTACTTAGTAAGTTGCAGCACAGGCTCTTTTGTAGGAATTCTAAAGCTTTGCTTCTGAATATAACCTCAAACTCTGACTTAGCCACTGTCTTGGCCATTAGCAAGGACTGTTGCGTATTCTTATATAGCATGCTACCACTGCTGTCACATGTGTCAGGGGCCACTTTTGGCCTGATGGATCGGAGCAACAGAGACCCCATGAGTCGAGGTGATGGCATCTATAGTAGCAAGCGAGGAAAAAAGAAACAATTACCTTGCTGCAAAAACGTTAAACCTCATCAATATTTCAGCTTGCTTCTCGTAGTACAAGACTGTTGTTCCTCTTCGTTGGCTGAAAATACTTTCTTCCCGGGCTGCTCTTTAACTGGAGAGTCTCCAGCTGCCGTGCCACAGCCGATTCTAGACAAGTGGGCAGGGAAGTGGAAAGTGGCCATTCTCATTGAGTAGTTTCTCTTCATAGCACCCCCATCTCCCCTGCCCAGGTCCCCATCACACCACCACACATCTCAGGAAAACTCCTCATTTTGGTGATGATTAGCTTATTACTAATTCATGAGGCCATTCAGCTGTATGGTTGCCCCTTCCTATCCACAGACCCTTTCTATCCATTTCTCCCCACCTTGGTCAAACCATCTAGTAACCCGTCCCACACACACACGCACAAACACACAAACACATTTCCACCTTTTTGGTCTCTGAGGCGCATTGATTTCTCCATTAAGCAGCACTCCGAAGCCACTCCGTCCCCCCATGGATTCTGGTCTCCCTTCCCTCTCTTTGACTCACCCTCAGCCGGTCATCTGGGAACAGCCGAGAGACAAAATTGCTGTCAACACTCTGATTCACATCACATCTCCAAGTGCTCCACAAATGATCCATGCAAAGCACTATAGACGTTGAATGGAGACTGTCTAGTCATAGTGCCTCCTGCTGGATGGATGTGAAACTACATAGTAGGCTGGATTTCTTCTGCTTCTTGGAATGTCAGAGGTATACCAAGATGTGTTGGAGAATGGTTGGAGCTAAGATTTCCAGGAGCAGGGTTTAACACTCCTGAACTTGATAATACAGCAATACTTTGTATTATATGATATATATGGTGGGGCATGATTTGTTGCTGATTGTAATGTGCTATGTACAGTAGGTCCAGGGCTTTTTTTTTCAGTTTCAGTCCATCCTTTTTTTTTTTTATTGTGTTTATATTAGTCCATGTGTGGGGAGAGCTGTGTGAATGAAATTGTTGAATTTGAAATAAACTGTGCTCTGCATGTTTTTTTGGGTGGGTGAAACCCAGGACCACAGGCTTGATGGATTTTTGCTGAAGTATGTTTTCAACATGGTGAACCTGTGGGCCTGCTGTATTGTATCGGAGCACAGCTCTAATGATGGCAAAGGCAAAGTGCAATACTGCATCCAGGCTGTAGGAAAATCAATATGGATCTACCATATGGGATTAGGTTAGAAGAAAAATTCTCAGACTTGCATCCCAATGAAATATTATTTCTCCTCCCTCCTCTTTTTTTCCTTTTAGAATGATCATAAAATTGTGTGCCCTCTTTACAGTATCGATCAGTCAATAAATGACTACTCTGACCAAACGGTGAGTACATTATCAGGTCATAAGTACACCTTAGCTGAAATAAAAGCACACTGTGCCAGCAGGGGGAGGGGGGCCATTTTGGAAGTCAAGATCAGGTGGATACTATAGTCTAACTTCCCATATGACACATCTGTGTTTAAAGGCTAAACTTTACAAGTCTCCAGGCATGTAAATCAAAAAAAGAAAAAAATCTATTTTAAGTGTCTACCTTTGACTTGCAGTCATTTGCACATAATGTGTTTAATCCTTCTATTTTATGATTTGTATCTAGAGAAGAGTTGCAGTGATTAATGCCCTTTTGTTTGCCATACTTTTAAAGGAATATTCCGGGTTCAATACAAGTTTTGCTTATTTTCCCCCACAGGGGATAAAAATAATTCAGCAGAGGCAGGGATACATAAACCAGAAGGAAGGGAGGGAATCCCCCCCCCCCCCACACACACAAATCGCACCCTGGTAGAGAAGTTTGTGGCTGTACTTTTGAAAGTGCATTTTAAGAGTTTAAGGATTGGCCCATTCACTTACATGGAAACTTTTCACAGATTGTGATGACGTGTTTCCACAGTTATTAACTTTGTAAATGTAGCAAAAGTTTTTTTTTTTTGTTTTGTTTAAAATAAATTTATAAATGATAACAAATAATAGTTATGTTGCATTGGCATTAAATTACAAAGAACTAGTTAACACTGCTGCAAGGGTTTTAATACATCTGCTGAGGCATGGTAAATTTGACATCATTCTCTTTTCTGACTGCCGTAATCAACCTCTATATTTTCTTTTGCTTTTGGAGCTAATGAGAGCGCAGAAATCATATTAGCTGAAGTCTCCCTTTCACCAATATAGTTGACCCAGCTATGATGAAATGTGAAAAAGGTCTAAGTGCCTCACTCTAAGTGCCACAACAAATAGCTTAGCTCTCAGATATTCATACTGTTGGTTTGATTGTTTTTCAGAGTAAATGATGTGGAAACCACATCTAATGTGAGTAAATAAGGCAACATCCATTTTATTTCCTGCCATTTCACATATCATTGATCCTTCCTTGGATGTACATTCATTAACATGCATAATTAAATTTTCTCCAGAATATAACACCACTCAAGGGGATATGATTTAGAAGGCAAGTTATTGAGTGATGTGCAACTGATCGTGAGGTCATCAAGAGCTATGATTGAGAGGTTCAGGTAAGCCAAAGGGCACTTTACTCCAACTGAGGCCCCTGGACGTCTCATTTTCCAGGGTTGAGTTAGTGGCTGAGTAGGAGGAGGTTGTGTTCTACTTTGAGGAGGTGCTTATTTACATGGCTGACACACTGGGATCACCTTCAAAGCAGCTTGTAATGAGACGGGATGAGTGAGGAGGGAGGTCGGCCGCTGCATGTGGTGCTGGGGACGACCGGGGAATGCACTGAATTATAAATGAGTTTTCTGCACAAGAAATGTGACAGTTAGCTTTAATTCCCCATTTAGCCGGAATAGGCTAAGACAAGACTGTGCTAACTAATCAATAAAGCCCCACTGCAAATGTTCTCACTGCTCTTCTACTCCTCAGACAGGCCAAGACTCGGATGCATTGAACTCTACTCTTCTCTGATTTGTCTTCGTGTAACTCTGTATGAGCCTGGCTTTTACGTCTTTTTGGATCTGAAGTTTAAGAAGTAAGCATTCCACACCATGAATATGGATTTTCCAGATCACATCACCCTTAAGGAATTTCCGTACTGAAACTGAACTTTAGCCGATCCTGATCTGTGTCAGATTAAAGTATGTAAAAAAATACTTTAATATTAAAGTATTACCTATATTTCCTAAATTTGTGCATTTATACTGTACTGGAATCAAAGTACCTTTATGACCCTGGGCAGCTATTTTCTATATAGACAATGCAGAACCTGATTTCACCAAGTACAACATGTTTGTTGATCCTGGAACAACATTCCAACCAACCAATCAGATTTGAGGGACAAGTTTACAGTTTATGTCAAGTTTAGGCTTACAATCGGGATTAAAGGATTAGTTAACTTTGAAATGAATTTCATAATTTACCTATTTTTTTACACAAACACATCGCTTCACTTCAGAAGGCCTTTATTAACACTCCGGAGCCGTGTGGAGTGCACGTTTATGATGTATGGATGTGGATGGAAAATCTTTGTTCAGCTCATACTCATTGAACCCTATCACTGCCATTATAAAGCTCGGATGCGACAGGATATTTATTAATATTTCTCCGACTGTCTTTGTCAGAAACAAGAAAGTCATATACACCTAGGATGGCTTAAGCATGAGTAAAGGTTGGGCTAATTTTCATTTCAAAGTTAACTAATCCTTTAATTGCTGTATTCACCTATCATTTCCCTCTGATTTTAGGGAAAGGTTATGGGTAGGGGTAGGTTTAGGGGTGGGGATAGGGTTAGGGCTAAATTTTCGGAGAGGAATATTATTCCTGGATCAACAAAATATGTTGACCCAGGAACGCGTCTAACTTGCGTCTAACTCTAAATCAGGATGTGCGATAGACAACATACTGCAGAACCTGATTTCACCAAGTACACGTTCCTGGGTCAATATCTTTGTTGATCCTGGAACAACATTCCAATCAACCATTTAGATTTGAGCATAGACATGAACACATAGATGCCACATTCGACCGCTCCAGACACGTCAGCGCACCCGCCATCTTGGAAGGGTCAGCGTGTCATCACTCACAGTAAGAATCAATCCACAACATTGGAAAGACCAAAATCTCCAAAACTGTTTGTCTGTTTGCAGATGAGTCTTAAGCCATTTTCAAGAAACGGTTAAAGACTCATATTTTTCGCCAACACTTACCATTCTATTCTACTTCTATTCTATCAATTTATTATTTATATTTATTGATTTATATCGTAGCTTTCATTGGCCAAGGACCCCCAAGAGGACGTTTGACTGACATGTAACACAGCCAGTCACAGTTCGTTTTGTTCCACGTCATGTTTAGGGGGTGAAAATGTAAAGTCAATGTCCCTACAATAACAGACCGCCATGCATCTAATAAATTATTCATTCAAGAACAATGTGCAAGTTTATTGCAACAATGCAGCTGTGAACTTCACATACTTTTGAAAATCCTACGTTTAGTCGATCCTGGCAAGCATTGTCACAGTTGTAAAAACAACAGTGTTCTTCTTCCACCAAGGGATTTGATGTCAAAGCATTTGTTTCCAGACGGACCATTAAAGAACGCGTAACACACATCTCCCAGACATCCTGTAGAATTCAACCAGCCAGATGACGACTTTGAAAATCCTGAAGCGTTTCCAGTTAAGTGTGCCATATACATCAGACATTCAACCAACAATCTGTGGGCGTGACGTCTGAGGCTGAAACTAGTGCTAGCCTAACTGGGTCCAGTCACAGCACTTACATATTGTTGCCCCTATTGTTGATTTGATTGCTTCTATTGTTCTCCTCATTTGTAAGCCACTTTCGATAAAAACATATGCTAAACGATTAAATGTAAATGCAAATAGCAATAGTAATAATAATGCCGAATCAGCAGTAATATCCAGCAGTAGTATTATATACAGTGGGTACGGAAAGTATTTAGACCCCCTTAAATTTTTCACTCTTTGTTATATTGCAGCCATTTGCTAAAATCATTTAAGTTAATTTTTTTCCCTCATTAATGTACACACAGCACCCCATATTGACAGAAAAACACAGAATTGTTGACATTTTTGCAGATTTATTAAAAAAGAAAAACTGAAATATCACATGGTCCTAAGTATTCAGACCCTTTGCTCAGTATTTAGTAGAAGCACCCTTTTGATCTAATACAGCCATGAGTCTTTTTGGGAAAGATGCAACAAGTTTTTCACACCTGGATTTGGGGATCCTCTGCCATTCCTCCTTGCAGATCCTCTCCAGTTCTGTCAGGTTGGATGGTAAACGTTGGTGGACAGCCATTTTTAGGTCTCTCCAGAGATGCTCAATTGGGTTTAAGTCAGGGCTCTGGCTGGGCCATTCAAGAACAGTCACGGAGTTGTTGTGAAGCCACTCCTTCGTTATTTTAGCTGTGTGCTTAGGGTCATTGTCTTGTTGGATGGTAAACTTTCAGCCCAGTCTGAGGTCCTGAGCACTCTGGAGAAGGTTTTCGTCCAGGATATCCCTGTACTTGGCCGCATTCATCTTTCCCTCGATTGCAACCAGTCGTCCTGTCCCTGCAGCTGAAAAACACCCCCACAGCATGATGCTGCCACCACCATGCTTCACTGTTGGGACTGTATTGGACAGGTGATGAGCAGTGCCTGGTTTTCTAAACACATACCGCTTAGAATTAAGGCCAAAAAGTTCTATCTTGGTCTCATCAGACCAGAGAATCTTATTTCTCACCATCTTAGAGTCCTTCAGGCGGGCTTTCATGTGTCTTGCACTGAGGAGAGGCTTCTGTCGGGCCACTCTGCCATAAAGCAGAGTGGTGGACTGGTGGAAGGCTGCAGTGATGGTTGACTTTCTATAACTTTCTCCCATCTCCCAACTGCATCTCTGGAGCTCAGCCACAGTGATCTTTGGGTTCTTCTTTACCTCTCTCACCAAGGCTCTTCCCCCCGATAGCTCAGTTTGGCCGGACGGCCAGCTCTAGGAAGGGTTCTGGTCATCCCAAACATCTTCCATTTAAGAATTATGGAGGCCACTGTGCTCTTGGGAACCTTAAGTGCAGCAGAAATTTTTTTGTAATCTTGGCCAGATCTGTGCCTTGCCACAATTCTGTCTCTGAGCTCTTCAGGCAGTTCCTTTGACCTCATGATTCTCATTTGCTCTGACATGCACTGTGAGCTGTAAGGTCTTATATAGACAGGTGTGTGGCTTCCCTAATCAAGTCCAATCAGTATAATCAAACACAGCTGGACTCAAATGAAGGTGTAGAACCATCTCAAGGATGATCAGAAGAAATGGACAGCACCTAAGTTAAATATATGAGTGTCACAGCAAAGGGTCTGAATACTTAGGACCATGTGATATTTCAGTTTTTCTTTTTTAATAAATCTGCAAAAATGTCAACAATTCTGTGTTTTTCTGTCAATATGGGGTGCTGTGTGTACATTAATGAGGAAAAAAAAGAACTTAAATGATTTTAGCAAATGGCTGCAATATAACAAAGAGTGAAAAATTTAAGGGGGTCTGAATACTTTCCATACCCACTGTATGCTGCTTTTTTAGCAAATTATTTTTCTCATAAATTTTTCTGCAAGTATTCAATTTTCTCGGTTCATTGTAAAATGTGATCAATAAGGCAAAGTCAGACATAAGGTATGTGAATATTATTAATAATTCTGTTGAAGAGTGCATTCATTTTTCACAATGTGGATAGAGACCACGAAGTGCTACAAACATGCTATATTTACATAGTAGTTCTGCAAAAAAGAGCTTGCCCCTATTTCTATGGGTGTACAAAAAGTGTGCAGTAATAACTGATACAAAACAATTTTAAAATCTTTTAAAACAACACCAAAATGTATTCGTTCTTTTGCTTGTTATCTGTAAGTTAAAGGTGGACTAAAGGTAGAATTTCAAATACACTGTTTGTAAGTTAGTCGGGCGACACCAACAACAAACGTCTAACCAATCAGCATTAGGGGCGTATGATGGTCGAGTAGAGAGAACGAGCAAGAGGGAGATTTGAAAATAAGAAAAAAAAACTGCAGAACGAGCGATGGGACACAATACAAAAGAGCTCAAAATAATATCACTGGAAGGAAGGTTTATGGCTGGGCAAGTGCTTTAGGACCTGCATTTACATTAGAAAAGCTTTCCAGCGCTAGAGAGAGTGAGAAGGCCTGAAAACAGACACGGAGGCTGCTTTGATTCCACTTCTCATGTGAGTAACATGTTTTTGACTGTCTGGAGCTGCTGTACTGTTTGCGACTGATTGCTTTGTATTTAATATTGTGTATTGTACGTTCATTTTTTTGTGCTTCCTTGTCCTTCGTTCATCAACTGCACTTTATTTTACGTGAAGCATTTTGTTGCGTGTAAAGCCGGGCACTCATTTAACGACTAGCTAAAACATTCTAAGACTGTGCTCAACATACAGAGATTGTTTTAATTGTATCATGGGTTTTAATTGTTCAAATTTAAATACTTACACATGGAATTTGAACACCGACTGTAATCGCAGACTGAACGCAACTGGCTCTGAATGGACGCGTTTGAGCGCGATCAGTCATAAGTATCGATTTACATTCATAATCGGCCTTACAATCGTTAAGTGTGTGCGCGGCTTAAGCTGTGATAAACAGACATCCACTCGCATTGCGTGTGTAACAGTGGCCAGATAGTAAGAGATTTGCAGTTAAACCACTGCACACTGACAGTCTCTAGAGAATGAGGTGTTTAGCGTCATTGATAGTGCACTTGCCTCGCATGCCAGCAGCAATCAGGCTGGGGTTCGAGACTGACTTGGAGCATGGTGGTTGGGATTGGAGTGTGAGTTCTGGAGGTGGAGCAATGAAGAGAGGGGTGGGTTTGTTTGGGTTGATTTCAAATATCAACAATGTCCAACAGCGTTGTTCAAAATCTACTTACCGCACCTTTAATGGGTGTCCAGCAGAGTACTGATTTTATCTTACATTTTAAGTATTGAAATGTGTATATATGTTGCAATGCTTTTTTTAACTAATCAACAATAAATATATTATGTTGACATTGTTCTACAGTACAGTGTATATATAGCCCACTAGCTCCAGTGCTAAAATGTTAAGTATACTCTCCTGTTTATCAGCCACTAGGTAAATGTGAGAAACTTTCAGGAGTAAGGGGGACACTCCTGATATCCAAGAACAAGCTATAGAGAAAGTTTCTGCCAGGTCAGTGGACATAATTGTGTGAGTAAGACTTTGGTAACACTTTATAATACTGGTGCACTAATATGCATTAATTCATGCTTAACTAATACACAGATAATCATGTTTTAATGTATGACTCAAAGAACTAAACCATTAATTAATGATTACTGCATCAGCAACTAATAAATATTCTATATGATTAATAGATTAAGTAATATATGAATTGTTATTAATTAAATGTGTCATAATGTATTAATTCCTTAATAACATATTTTATTAAATAAAAGTGTAAATTAATGTGTTAATTACCACAATGGGTTGAAGTCATTTACTTCAACTTCCAGTTGTCTGCTTTAATTAATCATTAACTAATGATTTGTAAATTTATTATTATGTTATGACTTTACTTGTTGAGGCACATGACCAATAACTAATTGTTAAGTAATATGTAATTAATGAGTTTTGACAGTTGCACATGCAGTGAGTGTAATGACAGAGAATGTGTTTGAAGGATGGGTAAGTTGGGTTGCGCACAAATATCAGCACACCAGAATCTGAACTACAGTTTGATGTTGCACTGTGTTTAAACTGGATGTGACCATTATTGAGTCATGCTGCAACAGCTGTCTACACTGGACATGACAGACCATTGCAAGTCATTTTGTCCTTCATAACTGAAGTGGCGTTTTGTTGTGTTGTGTTGCGTCGTGCCGCATCCAGTGTAGTATCACTATCTGGGTTCTATTGTCTTTGTCCGGTCTTGACACAGTGTTACGAAATAGCAGTGCCCGGCTGCATGTTCTCAGTGTTCTGCCTTTGAATCCTAGACCTCAAGCTTAACCTGACACATTCCTGTGCCATGAACAACAAGGTGTTGGATGTGGCAGTTCATCTGGTACAGTGGAATCACAGTTGTAAATGGCTGGAAATTGAAATCCATGACTTAGTGTAGATGTCAAAACCATAATGACATATTACTTAACAATTAGTTAATAGTCATGTGCCTCAACAAGTAAAGTCATAACATAATGATACATTTGCAAATCATTAGTTCATGATTAATTAAAGCAGACAACTGGAAGTTGAAGTACATGGCTTCAAACCATTGTGGTAATTAACACATTAACTTACACTATTAGTTAATAAAATATGTTATTAAGGAATTAATACATTATGACACATTTAATTAATAACAATTCATATATTACTTAATCTATTAATCATATAGACACTTTATTAGTTGCTGATGCACTAATCATTAATTAATGGTTTAGTTCTTTATGAGTCATACATTAAAACATGATTATCTGTGCATTAGTTAAGCATGAATTAATGCATATTAATGCATGTTACCAAGACTTTCTTATAAAAAGTGTGTAGAATCTGTGCATGACACAAACATATGCATCTTGTTTGGCTTTGTAAACTTTCTTGATTTATCCGATAGCTACCTAGAACCTAAAAAGGGAAAAGAAAGAAAAAGAAATGTGGATTAATGTCAGTTGACAACAAAGAATGAGGTTAATACTGAATTAATATCCACAAATTGCTTATAACTGAACAAACAAGGTATTACATGGCATGAGAACATGAAAAGTGAAAAAAGAGTTTGAAAAGCAGATTCAGAATTTTACTAGTCTCGGAAAGGTAGACCTGACTGTATAGCATAAAACTTGGTTCAAATCCTTTTGGCCAAGATCTGACAACTTAGAAAGGAAGAGAAGACCTGTTTGACCATTTTCCTTCCTTCCTTCCTTCCTTCCTTCTAATATGGGTGGGTTCATTTTTAATTGTACAATACTGGAAATGCAAGGAAAGATAGTACAGCAGTTTCTACAAATGATTGTACAATTCTGTTTGATCAGAATTTCTGCCTGTCCAAAAGTAAGTACGGATTATTTCACAGACATAACTCTGAACAAAGAGTGGAATATACAGTTCTGGAAATCTAGTTAACTTTTTGTGAAGTTCCTCAAACAAAGTTCTCTTTCAAAGATTAATGGCACCAACCTGGAAAACTTTAGCAAATCCAATGCTAATAGTTTATTGTATCATCATGGAACCTTGTAAACACAGTTTAAACTGTAAACACAGTTTAAACTGTAAACACAGAGGGGAAAAAACACGTCTTCTTAGCTTAGGCCAGTAGTGTGGGTGGTCCCGTCTTAGGCAGAGACTAGAATTTTACAGATTTTTCATATCAGTAGAGGTTAAAATGTTTTATGTAATTCACTTTTTGGCTGATTATCTGTATTAGTGCACAGTACAATTGTTTTTAAATAGAAAGACATCTTGGTAATTGTTCTGATTCTTTCTAGAACAACTTGAAATCAGGTCTATTTTAGTAAGGTGTAAAGGGGCCAAACATCCTTCATAGTGAAACATGCAAAAGCTTTCTCTGACCTTGGTTTTATCAGTTGGGGTTGTGGGTTGTGTAGCTGTAGTGGAGGGAAAAACTTCATCAAATCTCCAATGACTTTTGTGAAATTCAAATGCGCTCCTACAAGCACAAGAGATGAAGCAGACTGCCATTCACAGGGATGAGTGATACGGCACCCAGCGCTCTGACAGGACGCCGATCGATCCCTGCAAACCTTGTCTTTATAAAAGGCATACGAGAAGATAAAGGGAAAAAAAGCTCTAATAAACATCTCTTTAACTTGGCTTGCTTACAACAAAGCTACCCTTTCTGTCAGCCAGAGCTGCTTTAGAAAAAAAGATGCACATGTGATCAATTATGGATGTGCTGTCTCCTATCCCTGAGTTGGCGAACACATTAGGTAATGCAGGAGCTCAATTTAACTAGATGGGCTTGTTAATGTGTCCCGCTGGGAAAGGCCTCCGGTTCCTTTGAGTTTCCTCTTGAGCGGGGAGGGAAAATAATGTTTGGAGATGGTAGATGAGAGAACGCTTGGAGTTGGCACAGAGTCCCAAAGAGAAGGCCACCCTTCTATGCTCGAGTCAAGGACACACGATGTGGGCATTGGGCATAAACACTGTCAAGGATGCTGGTTGTGCTTTAATAATCATCTGCTGATTAGAGTGTGCTTTGCAGTCATTGCGCTCCTAATGCAATGGAGATTTAAATTATGCCAATGTTCTGGTTTTTAACTTCTGGTGGTTTTAAAATGTTACCAAGTGTTTGGTTCCATTTATTCATTGTTTCACTTGAACTTTTAAATAGCAAGGAGTGACCGCAGGGCTTATAAATAATGCAAAATGTGTTCTTATTGTTTGTGATATATTAAATCGAACATGACTGGAAGGTAATTTGTTGTGTCTGTCCACGTTCAAGAGGATCCTGAGACCTCTTGTTCATCTTTCCTGGATTATTTTGCTTTGTTTTACAGTAGCATGAGACTCCAAGTAGTGACCAGACACATGCAGAAGCAGTCCTTGCCAAGAAATGTATGATCTTTTTCCTGTGCCCTGCACTTTGAGAGGTCTTTGTAGAGAATCTAAAAGGACCTCAATTAGCAGGCCGAGAAAGCACATTATGGAATGAGAGTGCCGTCTGTGAACTCACTCTGCATGCGTCCGCTAATGCAGGCTCCGTTTGGGTCCTTGCCCTCAGCTCTAATGTGAGCCACGTTGCTCTTTGAGTGACACACCATATGCAAAAAAAAAAGAGAGCGAGACCAGGCTGGTCTGGGCTTTTTAATGTGACCACTTCCTTGGGACCGGGACCTGAGTGGTAATTGCAGACTGATGGAGAGGAGGTGGCAGGTGTGACTGTCAGCTCTAATCAAGCCCTCGTGCCCAAAACCCATGATCCTTCAGGAGCAGGGGGGGGGGGAGCGAAAATAGAGCGCTCACTTTCCACCACCACATCCATTTCCTCTCACCCCACCTTCGTTTGTCCCCTGACTCTGTTTTCACCTTTCTCTTCTCTACCTTAGCCTGTTCTCTTTCACCCTTTCCACACCTGTCGACACGATTATGGAAATTAGCATTTGTGACGGAGCTCTAGAAAGCAGATTAGGAGGAGGAAAGGCTTTTTATTGTGACATGACTATTCCATTGGGGGACCAGAGGGTGGAATTTGCACATCATTTGGAGGGGTCCCTTTTGTTTGCTTATTCTGGTTGGGAAGAGAAGTGGATTGTGAATATTGTTTTTGTGTTTTTTTTCCCCAAGGGGGCAGGGTATGGGTGCACAACAGGACGTCCCGTGGAAGGAGTCTTGCTATATCCGAGATCAGAGCAATAGACATTGTTTCAGCAATATCATATCAAATGTTTCTGACCTGCATGACCTCCAACGTTAACAAAAACATTAAATGCCAACAGTTTTTTTTTAGGAATTATTCAGGTTCAATACAAGTTAAGGTCAATGGACAACATTTTTAACATAATGTTGATTATTACAAAATATAATTTTGACTTGTTCAAGGTGAAGTCCAAAGTATACTTCACTTTTTATGCTTACGCAAGGGTCAGCATATAGTGCGTGTGATGCAAATTTCGGCGTCAGAAGAGTACACGTGAACTGTACGCACACGGCCTGGGTCGCACATACACTTTTTTTTTTTTTTTGCAGTAATTAGTTTATCCACAAGATGGCAACTGTGCCCTGGGGGCATCAATTCACAAGGTAGTCAAAGAAACAGAACAGAGCGGAACACATGCAAGCTACAGCGATGATGGAGGCCTACATAGACAAGAGATTGTGTGAAGAGGTTAGAAAGTATCCGCATTTGTACAACTCTAGCATGAAAGAATACAAAGATGTTACATGAGTTGTATCTCCTGGCAAGAGATTGTTCAAAACTGTGCATGCGTTGAACGCCTGTGTATGCATTCAAGTCAAATGAAGTATACTTTGCAAGGCTGTGCGTTCGTACACGAGCGTACGCATAAAACCTCAAATACCCGGGGTTTTTACATTGAGGCACTAGATTTGAATGGAGCCAATTTTGGAGGGTTTAAAAGCAGAAATGTAAATCCTAAAATTTTTAAGATTCAAGATTAATTCTTCCATAACTCGTGAATTATTTCAGCTGTTAGTAAGGTTTTTTCCCCCACCAAAACAATGTTAACAGTTGTGGAGTTTACTTCTTGTGGCTACTTTTGAAACAATTAGGCCTGGTTTTACAGACGGGGCTTATCTTAAGCCAGGACTATAGGCCTTCGTTAAATTAGGATATTTAAGCAGCTTTCATAAAAATGCCTTAGAAAAAACATTACTGGTGTGCATCCTGAGATTTAGAATAAATCTTGATAGAAATCTTAAGATTAAAATTACTTTTTGTGGTAATCACCATTATGTCACAAATGAGCACCGTTATGTCATAAATGGTGTCAATTGAGCTTTATTTTTATTTTATGTTTTTACTTTGGAAATTCCTATATTTCAGGTCTTTTATTGTTTTAATACTGATGATTTTGGCATACAGCTCATGAAAACCCAAAATTCCTATCTCAAAAAATTAGCATATCATGAAAAGGTTCTCTAAACGAGCTATTAACCTAATCATCTGAATCAACTAATTAACTCTAAACACCTGCAAAAGATTCCTGAGGCTTTTAAAAACTCCCAGCCTGGTTCATTACTCAAAACCGCAATCATGGGTAAGACTGCCGACCTGACTGCTGTCCAGAAGGCCATCATTGACACCCTCAAGCGAGAGGGTAAGACACAGAAAGAAATTTCTGAACGAATAGGCTGTTCCCAGAGTGCTGTATCAAGGCACCTCAGTGGGAAGTCTGTGGGAAGGAAAAAGTGTGGCAAAAAACGCTGCACAACGAGAAGAGGTGACCGGACCCTGAGGAAGATTGTGGAGAAGGACCGATTCCAGACCTTGGGGGACCTGCGGAAGCAGTGGACTGAGTCTGGAGTAGAAACATCCAGAGCCACCGTGCACAGGCGTGTGCAGGAAATGGGCTACAGGTGCCGCATTCCCCAGGTCAAGCCACTTTTGAACCAGAAACAGCGGCAGAAGCGCCTGACCTGGGCTACAGAGAAGCAGCACTGGACTGTTGCTCAGTGGTCCAAAGTCATTCGGAAATCAAGGTGCCAGAGTCTGGAGGAAGACTGGGGAGAAGGAAATGCCAAAATGCCTGAAGTCCAGTGTCAAGTTCCCACAGTCAGTGATGGTCTGGGGTGCCATGTCAGCTGCTGGTGTTGGTCCACTGTGTTTTATCAAGGGCAGGGTCAATGCAGCTAGCTATCAGGAGATTTTGGAGCACTTCATGCTTCCATCTGCTGAAAAGCTTTATGGAGATGAAGATTTCGTTTTTCAGCACGACCTGGCACCTGCTCACAGTGCCAAAACCACTGGTAAATGGTTTACTGACCATGGTATTACTGTGCTCAATTGGCCTGCCAACTCTCCTGACCTGAACCCCATAGAGAATCTGTGGGATATTGTGAAGAGAAAGTTGAGAGACGCAAGACCCAACACTCTGGATGAGCTTAAGGCCGCTATCGAAGCATCCTGGGCCTCCATAACACCTCAGCAGTGCCACAGGCTGATTGCCTCCATGCCACGCCGCATTGAAGCAGTCATTTCTGCAAAAGGATTCCCGACCAAGTATTGAGTGCATAACTGAACATAATTATTTGAAGGTTGACTTTTTTTGTATTAAAAACACTTTTCTTTTATTGGTCGGATGAAATATGCTAATTTTTTGAGATAGGAATTTTGGGTTTTCATGAGCTGTATGCCAAAATCATCAGTATTAAAACAATAAAAGACCTGAAATATTTCAGTTGGTGTGCAATGAATCTAAAATATATGAAAGTTTAATTTTTATCATTACATTATGGAAAATAATGAACTTTATCACAATATGCTAATTTTTTGAGAAGGACCTGTATATATCTTTTTTGTTGTTTTAATCTACTTTAGGTAGTTCCGTGGTATTTCACACAAGCGGTCAATTTCAAGAACTTGTAAAGGCAAAACTATACTAACATGAGATCTGAAGTCTTGGTTGATGACACTATTGTATAAAGCTTTAATTTTTCAGATAGATTTGATTAATTAAAAATGCACTGTGTCCCATTTCGCTGACAGTGTTTAAATATTGTAACTGCAATATATCAGGCTGCATTTCACTGTATTACGATCCAGTACTTGGAGACTGCTTAACCCAGGGTTACAGGAAGATATCGCCTTGGCCTCTTTCCCACGTCAAGCTCCTGCTTCTCAACATCTGAGGCCTGAGTTGTCGTCTTCATCTATTGGCGGCTTTTTGAAGGCAGTCACTCAGCAGGAGGGCTCTGATCTGCTGGTGACCACAAACTGTGCTTCAAGCACACAGTTTAACTCTGACCTAATCTGACGTTAGTGTTCATGACGGTGAGTAAATAGCCTTCCATATAGGATTTTAGTATATCATGCAAAATGAAATTCACCCAAATATAGTAGGATGAGGGAGATGCCCCCCCTTAAGGACAATGTGGATTTACTTTTAAATTGTAACTTATTTAAAAAAAAGTTTAGCATGTGCAGGATGATGATGCATCAGCTAGTTATTATAGGAAATAAATAAAACATTTACTAATTTTGTTATAGCACAAAATTTTAAATATTAAAAGGGGGGTAAGATGGCCCCTACTGGGGTAAGTTGGCCCCCTACCTAGAATACCAAATAAACTATTGCATTTAAAATTTTATTTTGACAATTTAGTTGATAATAATTGAATAACTGATGACTGAACAAAGCAGAATACCAGTAAAAGAGATTTATCTAAAAGGTAAAAATATTCTATGACTTATATACAGGTATATGAATATTTGCTTATTTAATTGCCCATATTTTAATTAAAGTTATGTCATAATAGCAACACTATAAATGCAAATTTAATGATTTCACTTAACTAACCAATAGGTTTTAATGAAAGCGAAGATGTCTCAAATGTACATCTAATTCATGGAAATATTAAATAATAACCTCATTAATTACAATAAGTATTACATTTAAAAATAATAACACAAGTAACAACATGCCACTTGGGGCCTTCTGTGGCGGTCATCTTACCCCAAGGGTCTAATTTTATCTTTTTACTTCAAAATATAAAGCTAGACATCATCTCTGTATTTCTCAGCATGTTTCATTATTCGTAATTAAACTTTTTATTTTATCTTCAACTTTATAATATATTGTTTTGTTGATTATATGAAATGCAAGTATTTTTATTTGATGTAACCTTTTTATTAGACACAGTAGGGAGAGGTCAGGAAGTAATGAAGTAAGAGTTGTCAGAAAGTGTCACAAATTATATTCAAACTTGTGGCTCCCACATGAAACGGGAAGCTATGACACATTTAAAAAATCTGAGATATATTTGAGCCATTAAGATGATTTATAAAAGGAAATGTTATAAAGTTTAGTCTATAATTATACTAACATTGCAGGAAGGCCTAATTTTATTTCAATAGTTTTCTATCCTATTAAAGCTCTCTCCTTCACACTGTCACAGAATCATTCCCAAAGGGTTTGGGTGTCTGATTGGCCAGGCTGGTCATGTCTGGTGCTTCGTTGAACAACATGTGGAGGAAAGTGAGTATTGTGTAGAATATTTTATTTTTCAGCTAAGGAAGCCAGAAGGTCAATATATCACGTCTTTGAAGATGAGGAAGTGGAGTTGCTGCTTCTTTGGGGTTTGGTAAACTTTTGTCAAGATACATTCCTGTCTTAACTTTAATTTAAAAAATGAAAGAGTTTTCCACTATGAATTTACTGTAAGTTCTGTTTATTTAAGACAAACATACATCTGTCCAGTGTATGCCTAACTATTTTTTGCAGTTTTTAAGGTTAGGTAATCATGGTGTGCAAGACCATTAACTGCTTGCTTTGTGCATATGGTTCAGCATATAGTTTGTTTCAGAGCATTCAAGCAGGTATTTAATCATAAGCTCCTTACACTCATCACTGTGAGCACGAGCGTTCCACATTGTGGATGTGCTATAGGGTTGTATAAGTATTGACTTTTTCATTTCCCCATTCATTGTAATGGGGTGTGAGCTAGCAAGTGTCAACCACAACATCAAGTCTCATGCCATTTAGATGGTTTATGAAGTATTTGGGTTTTTTTTATTGGTAAATAATTGTGGAGACGTCCATAATGTAACATAATTTAATGTACATGAAATGTGCACATCGATTTTAATTGTGGAAATGGCTATTTCTGTCAATACCGTCATTTTAGCTTTTTCTCTCATGCCTTTAGCTTTTCCTCTCGTCACAGGATGTCACAGGACAATTTCAAATGAATGTGAAGATAATTTGCAGCTCAAAACCTTATTTATCTGAAGCATTTATCTTAAAGCCCTTTTCATTTTTATACTTTATTTCTATATGTGTTGCCTCCTAACCTTATGCTTGCAGTTTAACACAAACGTTTTATTATTCATAACACAACAATAAATGTTTTTGAAGACATTTTGTATTATAGTAAAAAAGACAAAATTGTCTCTTCATTTGAAATAGAAAGCATTATATTTAACTGTGTCTGGCAACTTGCAACTGTCAGTACACCATAGTTATACAAATGTACTAAATGCATTTTTTCCATTCAAACGGATTGAAACAGAGAAAAGGATTGGGCATAAAAGATTCCTTATCCTGTGGCTCCCTCTTAGTGGACAATATTAATAGCACAGCTTGTACTAATTATAAGACAATCCTTAAATTGTTAGTTCACACAAAAATGTAATGTGTCATTAAGTATTCAACCTTATCTCATTCCAAACCCTTAAGACCTTTGTTCATCTTCGGAACACAAATAAAGATATTTTTGATGAAATCCAAAAGTTTTTTTTAATCTCCCATAGAAAGCAATGAAATTACCACATTCAAGGTCCAGAGAAGTAGTAAAGACATGGTTAAAATAGTCAACGTGACTATAGTGGTTCAACCATAATGTTATGAAGCTACGAGAATTATTTTTGTGCGCAAAAATAAAACTAAAATAATGACTGTCAGTCTGTTACGCAGTTGGCGCAGTGAATGCAGTACAATGCTTCCAGGTTCTACGTCAGAACGCCGACTCTGTTTCGGCCAGTTTCTGCGTCAGCCTCACACGCATGCATAGAAGACTGACTGTTACAACCACGCCTTCCCGGACTCCAGTTCCCATGATCCTCTTTGTCTGCACACCTGTTTGCACTTCCCTCATCAGCCTTCCCGCCATTCCTGGATTCTCTGCACCTGTTCATCGTCATCAGCACTCCCTTTAAGTTGGACTCACTCCTTGCACTCCCTGTCCGTTGTTAATGTTGTTCATATGTGTGTTATGGTGTTATTCTTGCTCCTTCGTTGATTAAAACCCTTATTTTGTGGATTTCCGAACACGCCTCGTCTCTACAGCACCAACACTCGTAACAGAAGAACTGACCTAAACCGCTGGAAATCTACAAAAAATATGGGATTATTCCTTGTTCCCGAGTCTCCCGTGTCTCCCGTGTCTCCCAAGCAAGCCTTAGTGGAGGATCGCCTGTGTGGGTTTCGGAAGGACGGTCGCCCGCTGGAGAGGTATGTGGAGGAATTTACTGAGCTTGCTTACTTGGCGAACTGGCCAGATGCCCCTTTAAACGCTTGTTTTCTGGCGGGTCTAGACGAGGACACGATTCGTTTTAGTGAACCTGTGTGTGTTTTTTTCCCCTAGTCGAGACAATTAAACTGATTCTCTTTCTGAATTGTTCTGATTTTGTAATTGAAGAGGTTCCAGAAGAAACACAAGTGGCCTGGCCAGCGCCTGCTCCTCCAGTGGGCATTCCCCTGGTGTCCTGCCTGACCCACACCCCAAGCCAGCCAGCGAAAGGCCTACCGCTAGGCCCAAACGGCCTAAAAAGAAGGCGGCTGCTAAACAGTTCCAGTCTCCAGCGTTTTCTGCCTCCGTGCAGTCCCAGTCCCCAGCGTTCTCTACCTCCGAGCCTGAGCCGTCGCTCCTAGCGACACCCCCTCCAGTACCAGTGGGGCTTTTAATCGAGTATGAGGGGATGGACTGGACCCCTCTCCAGCCCTCGCCGAGCCCTCTCCTGCCCTCGCCTAAATCGCCTGCCCTCGCCCGCTCCAGTTCTCGCCGAGTCCGCTCCAGCCTTCCTCGAGCCCGCTCCCGCCTTCCTCGAGCCCGCTCCCGCCTTCCTCGAGCCCGCTCCCGCCTTNGCCCGCTCCAGCCCTCCCCGAGCCCGCTCCAGCCCTCCACGAGCCCGCTCCAGCCCTCCACGAGCCCGCTCCAGCCCTCCACAAGCCCGACGAGCTACCGACGAGTCAGCTCCAGCAGCCGACGAGCCCTCTCCAGCAGCCGACGGGCCCTCTCCAGCAGCCCACGGGCCCTTCCAAAATCTCCCCCCAAAACATTTTTTGTACGGGCCATGTACCCGTGGGTGGGGAACATGTGGGGGATACACATGTGGGTGGGGCTCGGAACCCTGACCCGCCATAACTGCCCGAGTCTCCTGACCCGCCGTGACGGCCCGAGGTCCTAGACCCGCCCTGGAGACCTCCACACCCGTCTGCGCCTCCCCCCGCACCTGCGTGTAGGTCTCCAGGGCGCCCACCCCCCTCCCCCGTTGTTCTACCGGGGAGGGGGAGGTAATGTTACAACCACGCCTTCCCGGACTCCAGTTCCCACGATCCTCTTTGTCTGCACTTCCCTCATCAGCCTTCCCGGCATTCCTGGATTCCCTGCACCTATTCATCGTCATCAGCACTCCCTTTAAGTTGGACTCACTCCTTGCACTCCCTGTCCGTTGTTAATGTTAATCTATGTATGTGATGTTGTGTATCTCTCCTTCGTATAATAAATACCCTTGTTTTGTGGATCTCCGTGAACGCCTCGTCTCTACTACAACCCACACGTAACTGACAGTAAAGAGGAAAATTTGTTGAATAAAGTCGTTATTTTTGTTTTGTTTTTGTGCACAAAAAGTATTCTCGTCAATTCATAACAATAAGGTTGAACCACTGTAGTCACGTTGACTATTTTAACCATGTCTTTACTACTTCTCTAGACCTTGAATGACGGTAATTACGTTGCTTCGGTGGGAGATGAAAAAACTCTTGGATTTCATCAAAAATATCTTAATTTGTTTTCTGAAGATGAGCGAAGGTCTTGCGTGTTTGGAACGACATGAGGGTGAGTAATTAATGACAATTTCATTTTTGAGTGAACTAACCCTAGATCTTAATAGATCCAGTAAAACATTTAAGTTACAGCGGTAGAACATACAGTAGTACAACTATAGTTACAGTACAGTACAATATAAACTATGAATATAAGGTCAGATGTAATAGTTCAATATACAGTATGTGGCAATTTTATTCAATATTATTATTATTATTATTATTATTAATAGCTTGTAGTATTATTATTAATAGCCTATATACAATTGAGTATGAGTATATAGAGTATAATATAGTATAATATAGTAGTAATATAATAGCAATATAATAGCCTAACTATGATTAAAAATTGCAAATAGTATATCATAAATTGTACAATAATATAGTCAATATAAAAATAACAAATAGAATAGTAGTGAATAGTACAATCATATAATAGTATAAGTCGTATAGTAATATCATATATAATAATAGGCAGAGGAGGTCTCTTGGAAATGGAGAACAGATATACTAACAGGCTTTCTTCAGCCTTCCTTGAGGTTTGTGTTGTCCTGGTTCCACTGGCTAAAATGGGGAAATAAGCCACGATTAGATGACAGGCAATCATTTCACCTGCTCTTCGGAGATGAGTCCGTTTAGGTCTATCTGTAATTCTGACAGCCTGAGCTGTCCTGTCAAAGTCCTCTGGCTTCATTGCATGGAAGACTCACTTGCGATTTAGTTCATATTATATATAAACTATAATATAATCTCAGACTTCATAAGAATCATGTAAACTTTATATTTTTTTTTACAAAGTCTCAGTTTCCATAGCTAACTAGCGTTGTCGCTAGATTTTAATAGTCTGACTTTGGTGGCCAATTACTGGAATGCTCTTCCGTTCCAGTAAGAACATCAAACGGGTTCTCCCCACTCAGTGACGCACCCACTGAGAATCCTGTTGAAAGTGCCCTAGTTATTGGCGATTCTATTACACGGAACGTGAAAATAGAGACACCAGCCACCATAGTCACATGTTTGCCGGGGGCCAGAGCACCTGACATCAAAGCAAATTTAAAAGTGCTGGCTAATGCTAAACGTAAATACTCTAAAATCATTATTCACGTCGGCACAAATGATGTTCGACTTCGCCAGTCGGAGATCACTAAAATTAATATTAAAGAGGTGTGTGAACTCGCAAATTCAATGTCAGCAGAAGTAATTTGTTCTGGCCCTCTTCCTGTTCGTAGGAGTGATGAGATAGTTAGCAGGTTATCATCACTCAATGGCTGGCTGTCTAAGTGGTGTCCGCAGAATAATATAGGTTTCATAGACAATTGGAAAAGCTTTTGGGGCAGACCTGACCTGTTGAAAAGAGATGGTATTCATCCCTCTCGGGATGGTGCTGCTCTTCTCTCTAGTAATATGGCACATTGTCTTAGAACTAAAACATGACAAACTGGGGCCCAGGACAGGAAGCAGACAGACTGGCTAAACCGACCGTCTGCTAGCCGCCTCACGTCACAGAACTCAGATAATTCCCAACACATAGAAACTCTTTCACCTAGATATTATCACATAGAGACTGTGTCTGTACCTCGAACTAGTAAATACAAAAAACTTCCGAAACCTTTTAAGGGAAAAAATTTAATTGATGTTCAAAAAATGAAAATCACAGATAAATCAGATAAACAAATGATAAAGCTTGGGTTACTGAATATTAGATCTATTTCTTCAAAAGCACTTATTGTAAATGAAATTATCACAGACAATAAACTAGACTTGCTGTGTCTGACAGAAACCTGGCTAAAACCAGACGATTACATTACTTTAAATGAGTCTAGTCCTCAAGGTTATGACTATCGACACAATCCTCGACAGAAAGGCAAAGGGGGAGGTGTCGCTGTAATTTATAGTAATATATTCAAAACCGTTCAAAAGAATTTCAAATATAATTCCTTCGAAGTGATGGTGCTTTATGTAACATTATGTAAGTTGACATTTGTGCTGGCTACTGTATACAGGCCACCAGGGCACCATACTGACTTTATCAAAGAATTTGCTGATTTTCTATCAGAGTTAGTACTGGCTGTGGATAAAGTCCTTGTTGTTGGTGATTTTAATATCCATGTAGATAATAATAAAGACGCATTTGGATTGGCATTTGCAGACATTTTAAACTCTATTGGAGTTAGACAACACGTGTCAGGACCCACTCATTGTCGTAATCATACCTTAGATCTAATTCTGTCGCATGGAATTGATATTGATGCTGTTGAAATTCTACAACAAAGCGATGATATATCAGATCATTATTTAGTCTCGTGTATAATACAGTTAGCAAAGGCTACAAAACAACCACCCAGCCATAAATATGGTAGAACCATCACTTCTACCACTAAAGATTGCTTTATAAATAATCTCCCCGAGCAGTTTCATCGCCTTAGTATACCTGACAACTTAGAAGAACTCGATGCTGCAACAGAAACTATTGGCTCTCTCTTTTCCAGCACATTAGATGCAGTCGCTCCTTTACGTCTAAAGAAGATTAAGGAAACTAATCCAACGCCGTGGTATGATGAGCACACTCGGGCTCTAAAACGAGCTGTGAGAAAAGCTGAACGTAGTTGGAAGAAAACAAAACTAGAAGTTTTTCGCCTTTCGTGGAAAGAAAAAATGATTGAGTACAGAACGGCTATAAGAAATGCTAGATCTACTTATTTTTCAAAACTCTTAATAGAAAACAAACATAATCCTAGGTATTTATTTGACACAGTGGCTAAATTAACTAGAAACAGAGATTCAACTGCTGACGTTTCCAAAGAGCACAGCAGTAATGACTTTATGAACTTCTTTACTTGCAAGATTGACAATATTAGAGAGAAAATTGTAAACATGCAACCGTCTACAGTTTCGCTTCAGACAGTGCACTGTAGTGTCCCTGAGGTAAAACTAGAATCATTCGCCGCTATAGGAGAGGAAGAATTATCTAAACTTATCAAATCATCAAAATCAACAACATGTATGTTAGACCCAATGCCGACTAAACTACTGAAAGATATGCTTCCAGAGGTCGTAGGTCCACTTCTTGATATAATTAATTCATCTTTAACACTAGGATACGTACCAAAAACTTTTAAGCAGGCTATTATTAAACCTCTTATTAAAAAACCTCAACTAGATCCGAGAGACTTAGTAAATTACAGGCCAATCTCGAATCTACCTTTTCTGTCCAAAATACTAGAAAAGGCAGTTTCAACACAACTGTGCTCCTTTTTAGAAAGAAATAGTATCTGTGAGGATTTCCAGTCAGGATTTAGACCGTACCATAGTACTGAGACTGCTCTCGTTAGAGTTACAAACGATCTACTCTTATCATCCGATCGTGGCTGTATTTCTCTATTAGTGTTATTAGATCTCAGTGCTGCTTTTGACACTATCGATCACAACATTCTTTTAAAAAGACTTGAAAACTATATTGGCGTTAGTGGAATTGCTTTGGCATGGTTCAAATCTTACTTATCTGACCGTTATCAGTCTGTAGTAGTTAATGAAGAGATGTCGTATCGATCACAAGTTCAATATGGAGTACCACAAGGCTCAGTACTAGGACCGTTGCTTTTCACTCTGTACATGCTGCCCTTAGGAGAGATAATTAGGAAGCATGGTGTTAGTTTTCACTGCTACGCTGACGATACTCAGCTCTATATTTCCTCGCGCCCTGACGAAACCTACAAATTCACAAAACTAACAGAATGCATAGCTGACATTAAAAACTGGATGACAAGAAATTTCTTATTATTAAATTCAGAAAAAACTGATATCCTAATCTTTGGACCAAAAACTTCCTCACGAAAAAACCTTGAATACTCTCTAACACTTGATGGGTGCTCCATTAAATCTTCGTCCTCAGTTAGGAACCTGGGTGTGCTCTTTGATACCAATCTTTCATTTGAAAGTCATGTTTCTAGTATCTGTAAAACCGCCTTCTTCCATCTAAAAAATATATCTAAATTACGACATATGCTCTCAATGACAAATGCGGAACAGTTGGTTCATGCATTCATGACCTCAAGACTAGATTACTGTAACGCTCTACTGGGTGGTTGTTCTGCTCGGCTTTTAAACAGACTACAGTTGGTCCAAAATGCGGCAGCTAGAGTTCTTACTAGAACCAGAAAGTATGACCATATTAGCCCAGTTCTGTCAACATTACATTGGCTCCCTATTAAACATCGTATAGATTTTAAAATCTTGCTACTTACCTATAAAGCTCTAAATGGTTTAGCTCCCCAATATCTAAGCGAGCTCTTGGTGCATTATAGTCCTTCACGTTTATTGCGATCTCAGAATTCAGGCCAGTTGATAATACCCAGAATATCAAAATCAACCGAAGGCGGCAGATCCTTTTCCTATTTAGCACCTAAACTCTGGAACAATCTTCCTAGCATTGTTCGGGAAGCAGACACACTCTGTCAGTTTAAATCTAGACTAAAAACACATCTCTTTGCTCTTGCATACACATAACACATTATCAATACATAAACATTTTTTCAAATCCGTTAAAGGATTGTTACGCTGCAATAATTAGGTCGGCCGGAACCGAGAACATTTCCTATAACACTAGATATACCTGTAGATCAGAATAAGAATGGCATCTACGCTAATATCAGTCTCTCTGCTTATCCTGAGGTTTGCCGGGTGCTGGACCCAGGCCGTATCCAGATCAGATGGAGAACCTGTGCCTGGACCTGACTACAACGTGGCCCAGGAGACAATGGGCCTACAGATCCAGTTCTGGCTGCATCTATAATTCAGATTTTTAATCTCCGTATCCGCTTACATATATTTATATATATAATCTATTTTTAATCCCTATAATAAAACTGTATAATTCAGATTTTGATCTCCATATCCATTTACATATATTATATATATCTTCCAAGGGGTTTTTTCCCTCCTAGGACTTTTTTCCCAGTGTTACCACACTGGGTTTTTCTCCTAGGGGGTTTTTTCCACCCCTGGGAGTCAGCCGACATTGGCTTAATGTAGCACCATCTTGTATATGTTACATATTACCACGCTTGCTTGTACAGCTTATTTTTAACCACTTATCTTTTTTCTGTGCTTCTAATATGTAAAGCTGCTTTGAAACAATTACCAATTGTAAAAAGCGCTATATAAATAAATTTGACTTGACTTGACTTGACTAAACACACCTTACGTAAACCTCGCTCCAGACCAAGACGATATCAGTCCGCTTCAGATATGTGTCTGCATCAGATCAGTAACTAGTTGGCATGTCTGTTCTTCCCTACAGCATATGGAGTATGGAATAACGCAAGGACATTAGAATTCTGTCAAAAGTGTGTCTGATGTGTTCAGAGATTAGAATATACAGCTTACAAAATGGTTATCATAAACTAGCGCTAAGACCCAGAATCTGCCCTACCTAAATTTATAGCCAGGAGCCGCTACTGGTCATCTCCAGAAGAACTTTATTATTGCTGACTTCTTACGTCAGCGTGTTCTGACTTCGTACGTGCTCATTGTTTACACACAACATTACACCGGTAATGTTACAACTTCTCATACCGTTAAATTGCCAGAACCGATTTACTGGTATTTTTGAAAAGGTCCTGTTCACACATGATCTCTTACAGGGATAGTTCACCCAAAAATGAAAATTCTGTCATCATTTAGTTGTTCCAAACCTGTATAAATTTCTTTGTCTAGATATTTGGAAGAATGTTTGTAACCAAGCAGATCTCGCCCTCCACTCCCCCACTCCCATTGACTAAAAAACAAAAAAACAAAACAAACTTATTTGTTTACAAACATTCTTCCAAATAACTTCCTTTGTGTACAGCAGAACAAAGGAATTTATACAGGTTTGGAACAACTTGAGGGGATGTAAATGATGACAGAATTTTCATTTTTGGGTGAACTATCCCTTTAATGGTAATTAACCAGTAAAGTCTGTATATGTATAAAATAACAATGCTAACACATTGAATTGGACAGCAACATTTTTAATTTGGCTCACAGTATTTCCCAATCCTGTTCCTTTCCCTTCTACTTTAATA
>RJVU01057856.1:527793-540143 GCA_003731715.1 Anabarilius grahami | reverse complement strand
CCCCGCCCCCCAAACACACATCATTTTGTCTGCATCATATGTCAGACCTGAACATCCACCGAGTGGCTGAAGTTTGAAGAATGAATCATAAATCCTGTGAAAAAGCATAAGAAGAAAGACGGTTGGGAGGAGGAGAGGGGAGCGACATGGCAGCTAATTTGCTGACATGGGGGCGATGGGGAGGTTGGCCTCTGATAATATTGTTTCTTGAAGGAGCAGCACAAGTAGTGAGAGGAACAAAAGTAACTGTGCCCCACAAATCCTGTAGCCAATTAGTCTGTATCAATAATTAATAGGCATTGTCTGTATGGGCCACAGCAGATTGAGTTTCTCTCTGCCTGCCTAGATTGTTATGACAAGTAGTGACTACATAATGATATTAGCGATTAATAATTCAGCGCAAGCAGTGTTGCTTCAGGTGACTGGGTTGGTCGTGCCTCCACTGCAGACCACACAGTGTGGGGTTGTCAAAAAAAGTGTGTGGTTGTTTATTTGTGTGTGTGGCTTAGGAAAGCATGTTGATGGACAAAGCAAATCAGTGAACAGACACAGAATGAAAAGTAAGACTGAAAGTAACACAAGGGTTGACCCTGAAAGCAAAGCTAGAGGTAACTGTGACCAAGGGACTTTAGGTGTTGTCATATTGAACAAAACATCTTACTTTTAAAGGTGGACAGTTTTGTTTTATTTATTTTTTTTATGTTTCTCTTGCTGACATAGCAGTCTTATTTTTATAGGGACACCTAGTGGCGTGGATGCAGCATCATGCTAAAGCTTTCTTTTTTTGATGCCATTGTAAAAAATTGATTATTCACAATTTGAAATTATTTTATTCTGCAAGTTAATGTGTCCGATAAAAGGAAGTTACTAAGATAAAGTGAGTAGTAGTAGACTGGTCATGTGATGTCAAAATGGCCGCCCCTATGTGGGGACCCACTCCATGTACAATAAATCAGCTTTTATTGGACTACTGATACTGAAAAATCAGTAGAAAAAGGCATCTACGCAAGTCTTTCTGTTTATCCCGAGGTTTACCGTAGTCAACCGGATCCGGGCCGTATCCAGCTGAGACCAAGGACCGGAGCCATGACACGACCACAACGCAGCCCTGAAGTATCAGCAGAGATCGAGTCGACTAGATCATCCATTGTGAAGACATCATCAACACGACAGCCAGTGCCACAGTTCCTCAACAAACCATCCATACCGGCGTGATGAATACGATCCTCAACTGGATGGAACTGAAATAAACACTTTGATTGTTGCGATCCTATCAGACTTATGATAGTAACCTGATTCGTAACAAAGCACTATTCGCCAGAGGAGAACTGGCCCCCTGACTAAGCCTGGTTTCTCCCAAGGTTTTTTCTCCATTTTAACACCCATTTGCCACTTGTTTGCCACCTGATGTCACCTGATGGAGTTTGGGTTCCTTGCCGCTGTCGCCTTTGGCTTGTTTAGTTGGGGACAATTGACATTTGACTTGACATTTAATCAACAGTGCTTCTGATCTGCCTGCATTGACACTATTCTTTAAGAGCTGCTGTGTAGCCAAAATTATGTACCAGTTATCAATGTAAAGCTGCTTTGACACAATCTACATTGTAAAAAGCGCTATATAAATAAAGGTGACTTGACTTGACTTGACTGTACTGACTTGTGTCTTTGTCTCATGTGAGCAAGGTTATTATCGTTAATTAAAACTAAAACTATTAAAAAACTTTTTGCTAATTGAAATAAAGCTGGAGTAAAATAAAAATGATTATTAGGTGAAAAACTTGAACCAAACAAAAATTAGAAATGGCAACAAACTAAAATACAATTATAAACTGGAAATAAATAAAAAATAAAACAAAGCTAAAGCTAAAACTAAAACTGAAATAAAAATAAATTAAACCTTAATAGTAATATTTAAAAAAAAAACTAAGACATTTTACATTTATCCAAAGTGACTTACAAGCAAGGAATTCAACTATCAATTCATCTTAAAGAGGCAATAAACACGAGAAGTGCTAGTAATACAAAGCCATCATTCAGAACAGTACAAGCTAGAACAGGGAGGGATTAAGGAATAGTGAATACAATTATAAAATTTCAATTTACTAAAAATTTAACTTAAATCAAAATGAAAACTTGAAAAAGTTCACCCAAAAAAGAAAATTCTGTCATCATTTACTCACCTTCATATCATTCCAACCCGTAAGACTTTCGTTCATTTTCGAAACCCAAATGAAGATATTTCATGAATCCGAGAGATTTCTGTCCATCCATTGACAGTCCAAGCAAACTACCAATTTGAAGCTTCAAAAGTTCATAAATAGATCGTAAAACTAATCCATATGAATTAAGTGGTTTAGTCAAAATTTTCTGAAGAGACACGATCGCTTTATATGATGAACAGAATAAATTTAGGCTTTTATTCACATACTGTATAAAGGGACAGAAATCTAAATAATCAGAAAACAGAAATCATTTAAAATATCTTAAAATATGATTTGTGTTGTGAAGATGAACAAAAGACTTACAGGTTTGGGATGACATGAGGATTCATTTTTAGGTGATCTAACCCTTTAAAATATAAAAATTTAAAGCTAATTCAAAATATTAAATAATACTAAAATAACACTGCATGTGAGTGTATGTAACTTAAAAACATATTTTCCAAAAGTGCTATTTGAGAACTGTTTAAAAAGGAAAAACTACCTTTTAATGTGTGAAGAAGTGCAGTAATAATACTAGTTTACACTTTGAAGCCAGTGGCTGCTGCGCTTCTGCCCATAAAGCCCACAGTAATGGATTCAGTGCATCAGAGCTGTCTGCTCAGCCCACAGGGGGAGGATCTGGGACTTGCCTTGTTGAACCCACTTATGTGCTCTACTGTCAATGTGACAGATTGGTGTATGGTCACCGTCCCAGCGGTGCAGCTCCACATCTGGACAATTTCTGTCTGTTTTGAAAAAAAAAAAATGATTTAAGTGCTTTACGAGGATGCCCAAGTGACAACCCTTAGATCAGTTTTGTTTTGGTTGGAGTGGAAGCTGGCAGGACTGATTTCAGATTAGCATTTGATTTAGAGCATCTTGCTGGAAGTCTGCTGCCATGCTGATCAAATGGTGTCAGTCCAGTGTTTCTATGATATTGCTCTGCGTTTGAACATGCCTTTTTCTAGAACTGGATTGTTATAATTATATGTGAAAATCAGTGGTGGAGGAAGTCGAAATGGCTTAGTGCAACATCACCCTTGGAGAGAGAGATGGACGGGGAGCCCTTAAAAGATGTGATGGTTTATTCAAAATTCTTTTTTTACAGTTCTAAATGCACACAACACTAAAGTTTTGCAACAAATTGTTCTTGAGTTATCACACTATTCCAAAAATATATTTTTTATTCTAAAAAAAAGTACAAAAATGAACATTTCTATAATTTGCTTTCTCCCCAACATGTTAAAATCTTTGTGAAATGTGCAGTTTGTAAATCAGTCACATATTCTAATAGCATAAAATATAACATTAAAATCACATAGTTGCTCAGTTTAACATTCAAGGTTTAATCATTTTCTGTGCATCACTTTTTTCTATGATCATATAGATATATATTCTCTTCATTCATACTTGCTGTAAAAGGAAGAATATTTAACTTGGATGAACGTAATTACTGTTTCCCTAGCAGATTTGGTAGGTTTGCCCCTACAGTTTATTTCCGTAATAAATTAATGACTTCCTCTGATGTGCTTGTGAGGGCCTCTGATATTGTCTGATTGACGTTTAACCCCCTCCATTATTACACAGGGGGTAATCAATAAATAAATGAGTCATCAATGTGAATTAATTGCTTAGCAATGCATTATTCATCCGCAGAGTTAATTTACGGAGAGAAGATCCCAGTGCTGTTTATCAAGTTGAAGGAAGAGTGTAGCAAAGAAAATCTTCTGCACTGAAGTTACAAGAAGACTTCTACTTTTTCAGGTACCCTGTACATAACTTGTACTACAAATAGGTCAAACTGACTGTGAGAGTTTATTTTAGTTATTTGCTAGAATTCAACAGCTTAAAGTAGATTAGCTCAAAGAAATGTTGCAGGTTAAATACTACTGTTCCTATTGATAGCCCTACTGGTGTTATTCTGTTGATTACAACATATTTTTAACCTGTTCCTTGAAGCAATAATTCTTATACAAACAAACAAACAAACAAACAAACAAAAAAAACATTATTTTCATAGTCTGCATTAACATTTGCAGACTAACATAATTCACTGAGCACCTATAATACACCACATTGTTGAGGAGTTCAAGTCTATGTTCTGCCACAGTATGTTGATTAAGTTATACTATGTTGATCTCTGATTGTAAAGAAAATGTCACAGATACAAGGTTTTTATCATCATACAGGTTAGCTTGAATATAAGAATTAGATAATCAGCTTTCCCTAACAGTGTCAGCTATCATGATCAAGCCCAAAGTGTCATAGCCAGAAGTATGTATCATACTTATTTAAGTTGAAAAGTTTAATCTTTTTCATAACATGTCACAAGCAATCATGTCTTTGGAATGTGCTTTTAGCGAACAACACCGCGCAGCCTCTGGTGGTGTTAAAAAAACACTACCCACCTAAATGGGGCTGTCAGTGTTTCCAAACCACAAAATCAAAGAAACAAGGTTCAGGCCTCCCCTGTTCTGGCATTATTAATTTGCAAAATGTATTATATCCTTTTAGGCACAGCATGTTTACTTTGAACTCACACTACTTTTCTGTGTATAGCCGATACTCAGCAGCTCTTGCATAACATGAATCGAGTCATATCACCGACATGTACAATGCGCACACTTGCAACATCAGACTAAAGCACTTCCCCCTGCTGTTGTTGATTTCATTTGATTCATTCAGTGAGTGTATTTATTCCCTCCGAAGCAAACAGGGTAGAGAAGTGAATCAGATGTGTTGTGCTCAAGCCTCCTCTAATTGCCATGGACCTCTCCCTCCACTGGCTTTCTTCTGTCCTGAGTAAAGAAAAAAACACTACGTTTGTAGCTCACTGTTCAGCTTTTATCTATATTTTAAGCCACACACAAGGTGTAGAGTTGAGCTGGAGCTTGTTACAGGGGCCTGTGACTGCATAATTCATGAGCGGGAGCGGGTTGCAGCAGCAGCTAAATAAAAGATCTTTCTTTCCGTGGCAGGACAGCAGCAGATACCTGTCCGTGCTGCTAGCTAGTGTCGTGGAACATGCAGGAAGATCAATACGCATTTGTGTGACACAAATCGCTCAGTCGACTGTGTGCCTTGAAAGTGATCAGTCCCCCAATGCTTGTCCCTAATGTTGATCCACTCTAGGATGCCAAAAATACTCACGTTTCAAGCTCAGCAGGCCTCCATTACCTGATGTTCTGAAGTAGTGGCGAAGGAAACTAACTTGCCAGTGAAGCTAATTACTGGTTTTGTGACTGATTTTTAATGTCATTTCCAGTCTTGAAGCTGTTCAACACCCAATGAGTGCGAAAGAGTCAGTGTAGGTTGGAAGTTCTTTAATTTAAGGCAGCACTGAGCCTCTGTTCCACTTTATTAGCCATTGGCACTGAGCCCATTACAGAACACTCCAGTTTGCAGGACTCAAACTCCCTCTGCCTAGATTGCAGTGGATGGTGGATAAGGCAAGATTAAAAAATCATGTCAGGAGAAAAGACTTGATGTGCAGGCGGAGGCATAAAACCGCATACGGAAGGCGGCAGCTTTAAATTGGACAGCAGACTGCGCTGTATCTTTACAAAATGCATGAATCCACTGAAGACCCAAGATCAACCCCCCTGACTGTCTGTCTTGGTTTCTCTTTTTGGACAAAGCAGCCATCTCAGGGAGCGACTGATCATGTTCTGAATGAGAGCTGGAGTGAGGGTACGGGGCTAGAGTTGGTCAGAACAGGGGGTGCGGGTTCACATCTAAAAGCACGTGCGATGCAGACTGAAGCGTGTGGAGCTGCACCGAACAGACTCTAGCTATGACGGAGGGGGGATGATCTTTTAAACGCCTTCATTCTCCTCCAGTGAAATTATTACCAGTATGTGAAAACAAGGCTGGCTTCAGGCTAGCCACCCAGGAGAGTGCTCAGCCTTAGGGTGATTTCAGAAGAAAGTAACTCAGGAGAAATAATGGGGCTGGGAGTACAAGGGGAAGGTAAAGGGAATTTTTATTCGGTTCACTCATAGTCTCGCTCTTAGTTTTCTCAGAAGTCTCCACGACTTGCTCACCACCTTCTCTGAGGCTTGCAGTCCTCGCTTTCTTCTCCGCTCCTGTACACCCTACATCTTGGCGGTTGTTGTGGAGTAACAAAGCTTGAAAGCCTGATGGGTGTTCACAGGGCCAGATGCTCCCTCTTTCATTGCTTGGCTGTTCACCCACTATCAGACCTGCAGGGTCTTTTTATTTTCTGTTTGTCTTGGACCGGTGCTTATATGTAATACAAATGAGAAAGGTAAAGCAGACCTTTCACATTGCAACACATTCAGACATCATGCATGGATTCATTATATTAACTTTCATATTAAAATTTGGACCAGAACCTATATATCTAGTAACATCTCAACTGCTTTTATTGAATCTGAATAAGCATTTTGTAAAAAAGGATCACTCCAGCAAAGAGACCTTAAATATTTACTGAAAATGTAGCTGACTCTCAGCAAATATAAATCTTGCATAACATCATGAAGCAGGAGGAAATCTATCCCTTCTTCCCCTCATTTTCTGAATGAGCGCTGCCTGTCTTTGACCTCATACCGATGGTTTTTTACAACAAAATATTAAATTTAACAGAGACATATCTGTTAAAGTGGTATATATCAGAGTAAATTAAATTTAAAAAAATCTTTGTATAATCTAGATCATGATATGTATCGCTTCCTTTCATCAGGATTTTCATGATGGAATTTTTCTCACATTTTATGCACTTGTAAATGGGCCTTCCTAAGTGTACAACAGTGCCCACACTTTCAAACTAGTATAACAGGATCAGCTCTGACTGTTATCAGTTTTGACATGTCAAAGGCAAGGCAGGGCGTTAGCCTGTGGCATCCGGGAAAACATGCTAATAGTCAGATGCATTAGTGCACTCAGGGGCTTATGATGATCAAAAAGGATGTGTGTTTTTCAGCAGCCCATCTCACGGCCTAGAAAAGGTACAACTCATACAGACAGCTCCTGCTCTCTGTCCACATCCTGTATATTTTCTGAAACCTTTACCTTTGATCTTTATTTAAAGGGTTATCACCCCAAAATAAAAAATATGTCATTAATTACTCACCCTAATGTCGTTCCAAACTCGTAAGACTTTCGTTCATCTTCGGAACACAAATGAAGATCTTTTTGATGAAATCTGAGAGATGTCTGTGTCTCCATTTACTGCCTTTGCAACTGACACTTTTGACACTTCAAAAAGTTCATAAATAGATCGGAAAACGAATCCACAATGTTTACATGTGAGTAAAAGCCTAAATTAAATCTGTTCGTCATATAAAGCGATTTTCTCTTCTGAAAATCTGACTAAACCGTTTGATTCATATGGATTAGTTTTCTAAACTCTTTATGAACTTTTTGAATCGTCAAAAGTGTCAGTTGCAAAGGCAGTCAATGGAAGAAAAGACATCTCTTAGATTTAATCAAAAAGATCTTCATTTGTGTTCCAAAGATGAACGAAAGTCTTAAGAGTTTGGAACGACATGAGGGTGAGTAAATAATGACAGAATTTTAATTTTGGGGTGAACTAACCCTTTAAGTACACCTTGAGAGCAAAAGAGACTAGAGAATTGTTGTTGTTTTTAATTACACTCTACGGTGTTCAAGTGTAATTTGGAGGTGGAGTGATTACACAGTTGATGATTGTTTATAATAGCATTTAAAACATGTAAGGTTAACATTATTATGTTAACCTGGGTCATCTTCAACAGACAGACAGACAGACAGATAGATACAGGTCCTTCTCAAAAAATTAGCATATTGTGATAAAGTTCATTATTTTCCATAATGTAATGATAAAAATTAAACTTTCATATATTTTAGATTCATTGCACACCAACTGAAATATTTCAGGTCTTTTATTGTTTTAATACTGATGATTTTGGCATACAGCTCATGAAAACCCAAAATTCCTATCTCAAAAAATTAGCATATCATGAAAAGGTTCTCTAAACGAGCTATTAACCTAATCATCTGAATCAACTAATTAACTCTAAACACCTGCAAAAGATTCCTGAGGCTTTTAAAAACTCCCAGCCTGGTTCATTACTCAAAACCGCAATCATGGGTAAGACTGCCGACCTGACTGCTGTCCAGAAGGCCATCATTGACACCCTCAAGCGAGAGGGTAAGACACAGAAAGAAATTTCTGAACGAATAGGCTGTTCCCAGAGTGCTGTATCAAGGCACCTCAGTGGGAAGTCTGTGGGAAGGAAAAAGTGTGGCAAAAAACGCTGCACAACGAGAAGAGGTGACCGGACCCTGAGGAAGATTGTGGAGAAGGACCGATTCCAGACCTTGGGGGACCTGCGGAAGCAGTGGACTGAGTCTGGAGTAGAAACATCCAGAGCCACCGTGCACAGGCGTGTGCAGGAAATGGGCTACAGGTGCCGCATTCCCCAGGTCAAGCCACTTTTGAACCAGAAACAGCGGCAGAAGCGCCTGACCTGGGCTACAGAGAAGCAGCACTGGACTGTTGCTCAGTGGTCCAAAGTCATTCGGAAATCAAGGTGCCAGAGTCTGGAGGAAGACTGGGGAGAAGGAAATGCCAAAATGCCTGAAGTCCAGTGTCAAGTTCCCACAGTCAGTGATGGTCTGGGGTGCCATGTCAGCTGCTGGTGTTGGTCCACTGTGTTTTATCAAGGGCAGGGTCAATGCAGCTAGCTATCAGGAGATTTTGGAGCACTTCATGCTTCCATCTGCTGAAAAGCTTTATGGAGATGAAGATTTCGTTTTTCAGCACGACCTGGCACCTGCTCACAGTGCCAAAACCACTGGTAAATGGTTTACTGACCATGGTATTACTGTGCTCAATTGGCCTGCCAACTCTCCTGACCTGAACCCCATAGAGAATCTGTGGGATATTGTGAAGAGAAAGTTGAGAGACACAAGACCCAACACTCTGGATGAGCTTAAGGCCACTATCAAAGCATCCATAACACCTCAGCAGTGCCACAGGCTGATTGCCTCCATGCCACGCCGCATTGAAGCAGTCATTTCTGCAAAAGGATTCCCGACCAAGTATTGAGTGCATAACTGAACATAATTATTTGAAGGTTGACTTTTTTTGTATTAAAAACACTTTTCTTTTATTGGTCGGATGAAATATGCTAATTTTTTTAGATAGGAATTTTGGGTTTTCATGAGCTGTATGCCAAAATAATCAGTATTAAAACAATAAAAGACCTGAAATATTTCAGTTGGTGTGCAATGAATCTAAAATATATGAAAGTTTAATTTTTATCATTACATTATGGAAAATAATGAGCTTTATCACAATATGCTAATTTTTTGAGAAGGACCTGTAGATAGATAGATAGATAGATAGATAGATAGATAGATAGATAGATAGATAGATAGATAGATAGATAATTGTCACACTAACACTGAAACGGCATTGACTCAACATTAGCGAATGAAAGATATGGCGACTCCATCTATCAGTACTGTCACTGAGCATTAGTTCTTCGGTTTTTTTTATTCCATTAGAAGACTCTCATGAATATGCTAGTGTCAAGCTAATAAAATCCATTAATATTAAATCCACCATAATATGCACCCTCTGCTCTCGTAATGGAGGTCCTGCTTTCACTGATAATTTAAAGCCACTGTGACCAGCAGTATTCTTAGGTTTAATTTGGGCGATTAATTTTAGTACAAGGAATTTTGGCTATACAGTATGATGTTCCAGTTAATATTTCAAGTATTCCATTATAACAAATGAACATAGCTTCTACTTGATTCTATTGGCACATGTATTTTTATATGAGGTTCCTAATGTAGAGAATGTAGGGGAGACTGCTGTAAAACAGGGAGTGTAACACAGGGTGAGGTGTAACACCATCATTTTAAACAAATTAATATGAGTTAAAATTAAATCACTATCATACATCACCTCCACCCACGTTAGGTAGCCTACAAGTTGCAAGTCTCTGTGTAAAAACATAAAGGAATTACAGGACAAAAAAAAAGGAAAAAAGAAAAGAAAAATAAATTTTTTAGGTAAAATTTCACTTTGTTTATAGTTTAAACATGAATGTTAAATGACAGAACGGGTATCTAACAGATTGTTTTTGTCTCCCATGTACCTCCAAAGATGTTCATCCCGCTATAGTTTACTTATATTCAAACTCCAAAATATAAAATAGGGTCCGTATGCCCGCGAACAAAGGTTGTTTTGTAACCTGGTAACCATGGCAGCAGAGTGCTATGGAACGAATCAGTAGGCTATCAGGCGATAAATCGACGAAACTTGGTGTCATTATCATTCTATTAGGCCTATATAGACTAACATAAACTGTTAGCTCACGTTCCAGAAGCGCTAAAAAGGAAATTTTTTTGTTAATCAAGATGAACAAAACTGTCAGAAATTCCATGAAAAGATAGTTACCTGGTCTGGAGGTCACTAACTGACCGAAGGCAATGCGTGTAATTTGTTGAGTCTAATACACGTTTTAATATAGGCTCTATTGTTTTTCTTAAACGAGTTTGGCACCCAATGAGGAAGAAAAAAACTAAGCTGGCGTCAGTAAACGCTCAATTTCAATATTACCTATTGAATATGCTACAGGAGATTTGAAGGAGGGTTTCCTCACATATTTTCAAAAGGGTGAATTTTATTAGTGCCCAAAAAATCCGGGAAAGGCGTGCCAAGGGCTGTTTAAATTTTCATGGCAAACCAACAGACTTTCGCTCTCTCCGTGGCCTCAACAGGTCGTTGAGTAAATCTCCAGTGGCTGTCCAAGCAAATACACTTAGCTACTGAAATGAACTGAATCCTGTCCAGTCAAATCTTTAAAGGGTCTGCGTGTCGGATTTGATATCCACATTGCGCCCTTCCATGATTCTCAATCCAAGCATTCAATTTTGAAACTTTCTGCCATGGTGTAGGCAAAGCCAAGTTTTGTCTGTTTAAAATCTGGTGTCCAATGTATCTCAGGACTAACTGTAGCTACAAACATTAAAGGCATTGCTCCTGATTTCCTCTCCAAACATGCCCAGAGCTCGAGTAATTACAGAGATCGTCAAATCCTTTAGTCATGGCTGATTTTCATTAATAGTGTGCTCATTAATCTGACTGTTGATGCACTTATTAGCGCTCATCAATTCATTATTCATGGCCTGAGTGAAAACAAAGAGAGCGGGTGTCTGTATGGGACAACGCGGCCAACAGCTAAGCGTCATCGCGCAGATCTATTTCTTCTACAAATAAGTTTCCTGAAATACCAACACCGCCAGAGCTGGACCGAAACCCCACAACTCGGTTCGTTATTATTGCATATTGTCCTCACACCGACAGGTACAAGCACACACTGGCCCGACAATGCCGCGGGTAAAATGTGAATTCATTGTGGAACGCTTGTTGGTAATTCTGTTAACAAAAGGTATCCTTAGAAGGAATTAAATATTTATTCGTTCTATGAATAACAATTGGTTAGGGACGTCTGGCTGTGTGTTTACTCAGTATGGCACATTTGGCTGAGCCTATCTGTCGAGCGAGAGATACAGTACGTGCGAAAGAGTGGAGCAGAGTTTAAATTGATCATGGGTCCTGATCAAAAACTTGAGCTACGAGTGAATGTATAATTAAGACCGTGTTTAGTTTTTTTTATTATTATTATTTATTTTTTTATTATTCACTCATTCAGGTAGATTTTGGTAGCCTATAATAATGCTGCGAGTGTCTCTTATTGGGTATGATGGTAATACTTTACCCGATAACTACCCGAAAAGATAGCTTGCAGTCAATTTACATTTAAATAAATAAGCAGAATTAAAATGATCAAATCAACTGCAGTTTGTAATGTGCTCAAAATGAATGACATTTCTGATCGTCAAACTGTCACTCTAACTGAAAGAGATGGGGCTCTGTCATTTTTTCCATCATAACCTATTTATTTATTTATTTAGCGAATCTCGTTTGTTCTCTAAAAGGTTATCGTGATAATAGTGACAGGCAGCACTACTGGGCTCTAGTATTCTTTGTTATAAATGCATATCATAAACATAATCAAACATAATGTTTTTTTTGCTATATGCGTAGAATATAATTTTCCATATTTCTTTAAAGTTCCCTTTTAAAATTATTTTTCATAAAATATGTATGTGTGTATATATATGTGTTTA
>RJVU01057856.1:505973-527725 GCA_003731715.1 Anabarilius grahami | reverse complement strand
TAATCTTGAATACTGTAAATCTGAGAACACTTCTTGAACTGCTGAAACAAACGTGGTTGCGTTAATTATCATATATAATAATCATAAGGTGTTTGCCTTCCTCGCTCTTAATTACTAGCACGAACTCCTCATAACTGGGCTGAGTGGAGCTGGCGGAGGGTGAAAACACTGGTTAAGCAAATTGGTATTTAAATGTATACTCGCTGGCCTTCATGCCTTGCATTATTCATTGCCGATACAAAAAAAACGTTGCACTTCAAGCCGGGGTTCTGCAGCAGGCGGACATGAGGCCTGTCTACAGGGAAGTGCAGAAATGTAGGGCAGAAAATTGTGGTCCGTGCACACAGCACTCAGCCGCCGACTATTTCACCCTCACTCCTCGACAGTCTGTAAAGACTGATCAAGGATTTTTTTTAAATGTACACTATAATTATAGATTTAGCACAAGTCAAAGTTTGTTTAAATGGCAACCTTAAAATGTAAATACTGACGTACGTTTCTCTAATTTTTAGACTCTTTATTTTGCTGACTTTTCTGGTCTTGATTATTGACTGTGTCTTTGATAAATAAATTGCGAAGCATGTACTTGAGGTGCGTCTTCAAAAATATCCACCGTCAGTGTATTTAATTTCATTAATTTTGTACCTCAGCTAAACGAATCTATTTAACTGGTGTCCGGCTACAAACGGGATTTTATTTTGTAGTACCGGACCGTGTTAGGGTATCTTGTCAGTTTAGAATAAATTATGTATGGGACATGATTAGAAGCTTATACGCATTACTTTGAACATATTTCTTTGAATTAAATCTGAAAAACTCATTTCATCTGTTTTGATTTACATATGAAGTGGAATTATTTCATCAGCATGGACGTATAGATCTAATAACTGATCTCCTTTTGATTGTGACATTTGGGAAAATGCATACTTTTGAACATAAGGCCAAATAATACATACCAGCATTATCTTAAATATACATGTATTTTTGTTTTTGTTTGATAATTATTTGTGTATACGTTCTAGACCTTTTCGTTGCCACTGTCTATTGTTTACAATATAATGCCTGACGGTAACACTACACGCATCTTTATTTTTTTTTAAATAAAACATACATTAACCTAAGTACAAATGATGTATAGAATAGAGAAATGTTGCTTTGAGATGGTTGTTTTGACATTTAAAAAAATCATGTAATAATTGAGACATTTCAGCACTGCGTTGTAAAATTAACTTCTGTTAGGTGCTGTCCGTGGTCCTGAAAGTCCTGAATACGTTACGTTTTATTATTTAGACTACTTACATTTGTCTTAACTAGATCTATATTTGTTAGATTTTTGTCCTTTTGTTTAGATCGGTAACATTACAGCAATAAAGATAACTACAGACGAACAAATATCTAACTTTTAAGTAAATATCTTCCTAAATGTAGCTATTAATTGTTACTGACGTAGGGAAAACAATATTGAAAACAATATTTTAATGAAAGATTATATAGCTTTCATTTATAATGACAATTTCTTAATTATTATCATTATTATTATATAATTTCTTAATTAATAATATTTTATTTTATAATGTGTGTATAGTATCTTCATATTCATAGTATCTTTATCATTCTTTTATGATTTTATTATTATTATTATTTTGTACAACACATCTGGACAACACATCTCTATGTCCTTAAGTTTACATTTACATTTTCCAGACGCTTTTATCCAAAGCGACGTAAACGCTTAAGATACAAATTTTAGGAATTGAAATATGCCGAGTTCACTTCAACACTATACAAGTGCATTTTTGTTGATTTTTCTTTTTTTTCTTTTTTTTTTCTCTCTGTGACAGACATGCACAGCCTCTCTCGTTGTCTTCCGCTACCTAACTGTTCCACAGCGTGTTGGAATGAGCACGCGCTCATGGAGAAGCATCCTGCACCGGAGGAGCCGCATATATCGTCATTAAAAAATCATGCTTCCCACGCTTTAACTCTTGAGCGCTCGTATAATGCAGGCTTTCGGATTTTAGAGTGTTCTCGTGAAAGTCTGCAATCTCCATCATGGGTCAATGAAGACATAAACGTAAATCTTTACCAATGAGGCAGTTTATTACATTACGTTTTATTATTTAGACTACATACATTTGTCTTAACTGGATCTTTTTTGTTATATTTTTTTGTCCTTTTGTTTAGACTTATGCTATAAATTTGTCTTTCATTTTTACATTTTTGTGAAATAAAACAAGATGGTTCATGTGTTTAGGTTTATAATATATTGACCCTTCATTGTCTCGGAATATTTTATTTGCATGCCATTTAGCAGAGGGAAGACATACAAATCAAAATAGTTTTTGCATGAATGAAGAGTGATACAAAGTCCTCCTTAACCGAAAAATCATGACATTCCTTAGACTGTTTTATAAATCTTATCATGACCGATCAAAATCCATCAAGAATTTACAAGTCTCACGTTTCGCTCTCTACCCCAAGGGATGAATAGAATATCCCCTATTGTAAATGTGTTTAATCTGTAATTGTATTTGAGTTTTTGTAAGTGTATTTATAAGATGTTCTGCAACTAAATATAATGTAAATTTAATGTAATGACACTACCGTGAACACTGGTCAGGTCAGGCGTGACCTTTAATAGATTTTAAATGAAGACTGTTCCATCTAAATAGCATGAAGCTGATAATTAATTTTGGCCAATGACAGCATTCTTATGACAAGAGCCAAATTACATGGGTAGTTAGATATTGTTTGTTACTCTGCTTCCATTGATTTGATGGTCTATCAGTCAGTTTGTCTCAGTGCCACATATTCAAATCTCTGTCTTTTGATCATCCCCAGCTGCTTCTGTCATTCATTAGGCTTGATTAAGCATACAAGATTCTTAATTACAACACCCATGTTTTAATTCTCGTCGAATATGCATAATTCCAGTCTGTCATCTGGCATGCTCGTGAGTGATCATATACACAGTTAGCCTATATATTTATTTATTTTAATCCGCTGTTAAAGACAGCAAGTGTTACGAAGACTCCCTTGTTCACCTTGTCAGGATCAATTTGAGTTGCTCTCCCTGGCACCTTCATTTAGGACTTTTGTCTTTCAGTTTCGCATGTTGGTTGTTTAAGTACAAATCCACAATGATTGGCAGTCAAAAACCAGCTCAGACTTCACGTTAGGCGCTTTAGTAAGCTTGTGCTTCTCTCAGTGTGAGAACTCTGATATCTTGAACGCTGTATTGGGCTTATATATTAACGCGCAAGATAAATATTGCATTGTACTGATTTAGAGCTTCCAGTGCCGGAGGTGTGATCTGACAGTAAAGCGCGCACACGCGGATCAAAACATAGGGAACGCGCAACGCGGATGGAAACACTGAGGGAAGTTTATTTACCGCGCTCAAAGTCGGCTGTAGAGGCTTGGCTGAAATAAATAAAACGTTACTGCGGTAATTCCCAATTTTTCTGCTAACGCTCGCGACTACTTCTTTCGCCGAGCAATGGACTAAGCCGGTCGAACGGGCCTTGTTGCTGCAATGTTTGTGAGGAAAGAGGGAGCCATAGTCATGTTCCAGAGAGCTGATTCTCCAAGGCCCTCAGTCGAGCAGCACTCAAGACTCTGGCTTCATTAAAATTTTATACGCAGCGCTTGGCCAAGGTCTATTTATGAAAATGCGCTTTCCGCTCCATGGAAAACACAAGACTGTAAGGAACCATGGGGAGGAATGTAAATATAAGAGCGGAATTATATACACTTACACATATTTTTCACTCCAGCTGCATTTTACAAAATAAAGTAACCACTGCCACATTGGAAATATTGCCTCGCATTTGACGTCTATATGTTCAGTGGCTTCCACGGTTGATGAATTATGTAGATGATTTGGTAAGAGATATGCAAATCCTCAATCGTAGGCACATTTGAACACGATATACCAATTTAAGTATATTGTCTCGCACATTTCACGAAATTAATGCAAGAAACAACTGTAGCCAGTATGATTTCCTTTCACTATGGACAAACGATGATTTGTGCTGATGAAAACACTCTAAATACTGATACAATATTGTCACAATATTGTAGTTGCAATCGCTCTATTGCAACAATGTATTATGCACTAAAATGCTAAGTATCTCAAATAATTGAGAATTGAGAATTTTCCACTGCCTTCAGTCTTTAACGACATGCATGGGGCGGAACGAATCTGATTTGCGTAACTTGTCTTTTGCCTTTTGGATTCAGCAGGAAACACAAAAAAGAACCGATGACCTCCAGTATGTGAATTATTCAAATCAAACAATTGATGCACACTGTCGTGGGAATGGGCTTTACCTTATGCATCTACACAGCCGCACTGTTTTCTGTGAACGAACTTAGAAAACCAAAGCCTTAGCTATATGGTGAATTATTCTTTGGGAAGAATTTTTAATTTATTATTATTTTTTTTTTTTGCGTGGATGTCTTATTAGAATAATTATTTAATATATACTCGATATCTTCGTATATATTTTTAGTTATTTAGCCTACTGTATATACTTAGTGTAGTATGCTTTCATATATTAGCCTAATATTTGTGTGTGTGTGTGCGCGTGCGTGCGTGCGTGTGTGTGTGTGTGTGTGTGTGTGTGTGCGCGCGCGTTTTTGTGACATATCAGGACACAAATGTGTATAATGACATGGGTATGACATAGGTATTACAAAAAGAGATGACTTATGAGGACATTACCCCATGTCCCCACTTTTCAAAAGGCTTATAAATCATACAAAATGAGTTTTTGTGAGAAAGTAAGTGTGTGCACGGTTTCCTCTGATGGGTAGGTTTAGGGGTAGGGGTAGTGTAAGGGGATAGAAAATACAGTTTGTACAGTATAAAAACCATTACGCCTATGGGATGTCTCCACAATTTACAAAAATGAACGTGTGTGTGCGTGCGTGCGTGTGTGCGTGTGTGTGTGTGTGTGTGTGTTGCTATTATAATATATTTTTCTACAAATAATGACAAATAATAATAATTAAAATGTCTTTTGTTTTTCTTCGCCACACTTTGTGTTTACTGATTCGGACCGACTTTTTTAGAATTTTTTGTAGGAATTAAATTCCTATTTATTTGAACATAATGATTGAGTTTAGGCTACCTAAACTCCACGGGGGAAAGGACGAGAACTCTTGTTGTACAACATGAACCATCCATTCAGCAATAGGATATCTTCCTCTTAACAAACACTTGCAAAATCAATAGTATCATAACACTTCATATTTATTATTCATAAATAACGAGATTTACGGGCTCAAAACCACCTGCTGAACGCCAGAAAGAGCCCGGACTTCTGAAATAAGCGAACTTGTTTTCCTCAGTGACAATGTCCGACCAATTTACTAGCTTGACGTGTTATAAAAGAAACAGTAATAACATTCGGAGTTTCCTCATACACAAATGATGTATTTAAATGCGCTTGCAAAACTTTATATTGACGTGATTTCAAGGGTTTTTTATTCGTTTAATCAGCTCGGCAAACATTGTGGAGAAACTATAGGAAATTCTTCATATTTGACTAAACTACAGATATTCACTGTTAAAATGAGTTTATTCGTTCGTTATCATTGCGACAATCGATTGCTTACTTAAGTTTGCTCTGTAATAATACACACCAAACAATCTCGTATATTATGAGGCATATGACAGCAACAACAGAAACGATAATAATAATCATCATGAAGATTAGAGATTTTAATTTAAATTAATCAACGAAATAAGATTATTTTATCATTGCGTGAGTCCTCTTATTTAGAGAACGATATACCTAATAGTTATCGTTATATTAAGCAAAATAAATAAAGAAGACTCAATAATAAAGCAAGTTCAGGGACATAACACACTGCAGTAACTGAGGTAAGACGTGCATGGTTTATTGAAATTTCTGTCGCGTACACAGACACAGTTAAGCACACTTTCACAAATGAACCATGTGTGGTATTCAAAATAAATTAAGCTCAAATAAATAAGTAAACGACATTATCAGTGAAGTAGAAATATAAATAGGCAAAACAAATAAGAAATCGGAATCATATCTACAAAGTGCATTGAATCTCTGAATATGTAATAAAATGTTCCCATCTACAAACTTAGTGTAGTAATAATAATAATTTAGATTAAGACGTACAGTAGAAGGGGTAGTCACAAAATAATTCTTAAATAATTTGATTGTCAAAGCATCGTTGAAGTGAAATTAGTTGCAACACACAACGCTTTGTGTTTTCTATCTAATTTTACCCCAAAATGTGTCAAAAATGAAAACTATAAAAACATCTAGTTGTATGCCCTATTTCCAAAATGACAATGAATGTGTCAAGACGTCAGGAATCATGAGGTAGACACAGAAAAGTATATTAAGGATGTCCGTGTGTACGTGCGTTCGCCTGTGCGTGTTCTCTCTTATTGCAAGACATCAAAATGAATGGAATTTTCAAACAGTAAATGAACACTTAACGCCTTGTAAACCATGCAATGGATCACAGCAGAACCTTCATGAATTTCTTCTGGAGCATATAGAATAACACTAAGGTTTCTAGAATGGGACATCTTTTGCACAACAGCGATTTAGCTTTCTTTCTTTTCATCCTTAAAAAACAGAATTTTGATGCGTTCTTCACACAAAGAGGTGCAGTGTATTCACAGATATGTACACAGATGAATATAAAAGAGTCATTTTGAGTTAAGAGAATAATCATTATTATTCAATTCTCGATTTGTACAATAATTGCAACGTTTAGTTGATGTTGGTTTTCCTCTCGTCCTCCGTCTTCCAGAGCGTGTTGTTCTTGACTTTTTGTCACGACAAACTTTTGGAACACTTTCTGTCTCTGGGATGTTGACGCCCAGCTCCCAGTTCCTGTGTGGGAAGCGTTTCGCCTCACCCTCGAAGAGTTTTGTCGGCTCTGCTCACTCTTATGCCTGATGGTTGAGTTTATTTAAATACATTATTCTGGCCTAGTGCGTAGCCGAAAACTTCATCCGTTTCTGCTTTTGCCTTTGATTACAAAACCACACGCGGACCACGTTTTTTTTCAGGTCCAGTTTCTCGGCAATGGCAGCGATTTTCTCCGACGAGGGTCTTGGCTGGACGGCAAAGTAAGCCTCCAGAGATCGCTTCTCTGGAGCAGCGATCGAAGTGCGTTTTCTCTTTTTGTCCCCGCCGTTAAAAATTTCCGGTTTGGCCATTTTCTCTCTCTGAGCCCGTTCTGCCTCCTCTAACCACGCTTCCAGGATAGGCTTGAGGGCGACCATGTTATTGTGGGACAAAGTAAGAGACTCGAAACGACAGATAGTACTCTGGCTCAGACAGCCGACCCCGGGGATTTTAAGATTGGCTAGCGCCGAACCCACGTCGGCCTGCGTGACCCCGAGTTTGATCCGCCTCTGCTTGAAGCGCTCGGCGAAAGACTCCAGCTCCCGGGGATCAGGCTCGGAGTCTCCACCGCAGCCCAGAGAGGCGTGCGAGCCCAAGCTGTGGTGGTGCATGTTCATACTTTGCGGGTGGTGATGCTGCATGTGGTTAATTGCTGACATGTGTGAATGCGGGTGGGAAGCGGTGGAGCAAACGTCGGAGCCCGGCATGCCTCCGATAGAGATGCCGGGGGTGAGGTGGTCGAGCAGGTCGCCCTCCAGGCCCTGCGTCGGCTGGTGGTGGGGATGATGGTGGTGAGAGGTCAGCACAGACGGGTGATGAAGGTGCCCAGTAGAGGACGTGGGCGTGCAGGTCATGCTCGTCATGGTGGTCATGGTGTGGTAGGTGGCATCTGGCTTGAACGGATGACTCTTTTGAGCGACGATGTCCACCGCCGCTAGTGCCTCGGCTCTCTGGAGCAGAGTCTCATCAAAGCCGGCAAAGATGTTACCCTGCAGCTATGTGACAGAGAGCAAGCATAAGTATCAATGGCAAATTCCAGCCAGTTTTAAGTTTCCATTTTTACACCCAGGTTATGCAACCTGCATTTATTTATTTATTTATTTTGGTAAACAGTGTTATAAAAAGTTGATAGGCTAGGACCAAATTGGGTCACTTTTAGCAAATCATCTAAAGCGGCATTAATGGCTATTCAATTAAATGGTAATTTCTAAAGTGCTGCTCTTGTGTTGTCAGGTAACTTCTATGATTCTATGTTAAAAAAACGCAGTAAAATAAATATAGCCATAAGTACAAGAGTTATTTGGGCGACAGAATTTATACCAACAAAATCGATGCACTTCGAATGTTGTCACGCGGAGAAAAGTTTTGACCACTTTTACAATGCAAATGACTGCGGTGATAATGAATCGCAAACAACAAAATAAATATTAAACTTACCGAGGGCGTGGGCAAACATGCTCGCCGGATAGCTTCAGAGCTGGAATGTAGAGGTGTGTATTTAGGCTCGTGCAAAATCGGATGCATACTAAACGGCTGTTTGCTATTCATGGACATCATTATGGCAGAGGTGAGAGAGGGTCGTTTCTCGTCTTCCTCGTTTATCTCCTTTTTGCCCCAGTACAGTGTCTACCTCGGAGCCCAGGGATAATCTGGATGATAAAAAACTGAAAAGGTATGCCTGAGAAGTTTTCTTTCCTGGCTGTGCTGTAGCCAGGCGCGAGCTGTCAATGTCTGTGATACAGTAGGAATTTTCGCATGCACCTAAAATATAACGCTGTCTCCTTTAGCCCCGCCCAGATAGGTACAGGTCCCGCCCAACTACTATTACAGTACCCTCAAATGTTATTGGTAAGTTTGGGATATGAACACGCCTCTGGGATTTCTGGTCCCATTCCTCATCATGTGCGCTGGAGCAAAGAAGGTGTGGCTCTGGCTCTCATGGTGTGTTTTTATTGGTGCTGTGATTTTGACAGGTCTTGCTAGATTGGTTGTGTTGAATCTTTATATACACATGCTCTTGGTTTAAATGTTTGTCACCGTCTATGAATACGATCCTCGTAAATCATGGTTTAAAGATTCAAATGATTAGTGATTAGTTCTCAGTTTTTTATAATTAGTGTTTTTTATTATTTATTTGAAGCCCTTTTTGGACATTTTTATTATAGGCCTACATTTTATCATTTTTATTAAACAGTTTTTGTCATTTATAACCTTTTATCATTGTTTGTCATTTATAATCAGGGAACACACCAACTGATGAAATGTCATTCTTAAATGCACTTTTTTGTAGTAATTGTGGATAAAAAAAACACTTGCCAAATAAATATAACTGGATTTGAAATATGAAACTTGAATTTTATCATTTCGTTTGTTTTTTAAAATCTTTTTTTTAAAACAAACAGTGAATATATACAAGTGCTAAATATTTCTCTTAATTATGATAATTTTTGCTGTGTGAAGCAAGTAATGTATTTTTTTTCTTCTTCGTGTGGCTAGCCTTAACAATTTGCTACATGAATTAATTATTGTTCATTTACTTTGTGGTATGCACCACAATATGGATTCTCAAATAGAGTATAAACAGGCTGGGATGATAAGAGCCCATGTACAATTAAATATTGATTAAAAAAAATAATAAATAAGTAAAAAACACAGGTCAACTAAATGAGAGCGGTCAATCAAATTCCTCAGTCTGACAAATGAAATGCTGGTACCACCATCCATTTGCATTTCATAAACACTTTTTGTAATACTGCTTGAAACTCTCTTCGCGTTCTGATAGCAATCAATAATAGAAGCAGTCTAAATATAAAAAATATATATATCTTCTGTGGAAGTCTTAGAACCATAACAATGTTCATCCAATCATTGCATTTAGGCTGCAAACAAACAGTAGCCACCTTTTGCAGTTCCTCCTGAACCAAAACTTATGCTGCTTTCACGCCATGTTGTAATTACCGTAATTAAGAGATGGCAACCCGTGACGTATGTAGCTGTTCACGACCTCGGACTCTGAATTATGCGCAAGGCCAAAATTAATCTGCAACAGTCAGTTGGTACAAGTCAGAGCTCTAAGTTGTTTATTATTATTGTAATGTAACGTGCTTTGAGACATGAGGTAATTTAACACCGTCTCTCATTGCGTTCATGTGTTTTAGAGGAGGCATGGCTTTGAAGAGTGCTCTGAAGGGAGGGTGGGATCTTATGCTTTCAAAGCTAGCTTGCTATTGCTAGCCTCTCCGAAATTGCCTACCCTTCCTTTAAATAAAATTGTGGTTAAAATAATGCTACCAGTAGATAAAAAGTCTTGGTTCAGTGAATAGATCAAATTACCCTTCATGCAGTGAAGCTGCTAACTTGGGAACTGGAACTTGACTATTTGATCAGCCCCTCTTCAAAGTGTGTTGTGTGTTGCACAGGTTTTGTTCGTAGTGCATGCAAGCTGCTCTAAATTTGCCAGTATAGAGCCTATATCTATCACTCTAATTGATGCTGAAACCCCAGACATGGACAATAAAGGCCCACAATGGGAGAAGGAGTCTCCGCGAGTGTGACTTAGAAACCTGAGATGCAGACGCAGATAGCAACATCGTCCCCTTGTGCCTTGCTCTCCGGCAAGGCCTTGGCACCCGCTCATCAAATATGCATCAATGCTGCCATCTCTCCCCCAGCAACCACTGTCACTGGGGACTCCAAATGCTGAGGGACGGACAGAAAAGCACAGCAAAAGTGACAGAACAGAGAGAGAGGCAGTCTGGAAAAGAGAAGAGGGCTCAAAGAGTGAGCTTATACATGTAGATAGAGAGACAGACATGCATCCGAGATGATACAAGCCATACTTGTTGAATCTATTGAGTCGTTCCTTCTTTCTCTGTCAGACTGCCGACACTGAGTCGCAGTCATTTTCCTGATGAGTTTTCTGCAAACAAGCCTGGGGAAGTGCTTGATTATTGCTAATGGAACATTTTCCTCAATGAATATTAATGCTGAAATGGGGAATTGGTGGTATTGGCTATAAGGATTCTTACTGCAGATGATAAGTTGAGGTGTTGAGACTGTTATTTTCTGTCATGTACAGTTAACAGAAAACAGGAAAAGCACAGATCTGGGTGCTTTTCTCATTATAACAATGAAACTCGCTGCTTGTGTGATGCATCTTTGGAAAAATTAACTCATTAGTCACAACTCTTTCCCCAAAATCAGTTTTTTGAACCACGTTAGTTAAACAATATAGAACCGTTGTTAATGATGTCATTCAGGTGGGGGAGTAATAACTTCTGCTATTATTCAGTTCAATATCAACGTAATATCAGATTATTTCTGTAAATAAACAAACATGGCATCTGAAGACTACTTCACTATTTTTTGTTCTCCATTGTTTTGCTTTATTTACAGATGTTTGATACAAGGTTCCTCCTTGGTTCCCTATCACTCTAGGGTACTAGAGCACATTTGCACAAAAAAAAAGAACGCATTCATTCTCTTGGCAAACTAAATGACATACAGTGACATTTGTATTCAGATTTGTATTCAGCACCAATTAGAGTGATGGATATAGCCTCTATACAAGCAAATTCAGCTTGATCAGCTTGCATGCACTGCCAACAAAACCTGTGCAACACACAACCCACTTTGAAGAGGTGCTGATCAAATAGTCAAATTCTAGTAACGAAGTTCCCAAGTTATATACATGGTAACATTTTAGTTTAGGGTCCAATTCTCACTATTAACTAAATACTTATTAGCATGCATATTACTAGGATATTGGCTGTTTATTAGTACTTATAAAGCACATATTAATGCCTTATTCTGCATGATCATATTCTACAACCCTTAATCCTACCCAATGCCTGAATTTAACAACTACCTTACTAACTATTAATGAGCAGTCATTAAGAGTTTGAGGCAAAAGTCATATTTAACAGTTAGTTCATAATGAGAATTGGAATCTAATCTAAAGTGTGACCATATATATACATATATATATATGTATATGTATATGTATATGTATATGTATACACAGTGTACTGCATGTTAGCTTACTTATTTTGCTTAAGAGCATGATCTATTGAGGTCCACATGTCTATGAACTATGCAACCATATGTCAAGAGCTGTAGTTCCAACTACACAACTTTGTGATGCTGTTTGCAAATGTTCATTAGAACTGTGGCTAACAACAGAGTGTGCGACCATAGTTGGCTAACAATGCTTTTGGGAAACGCACTTTGGGAATATATTGGACAGAATTCCTTATGTCTCCAGACTTTAAATTAATGGTTCACCCAAAAATGAACATTCTGTCATTATTTACTCACCCTCATGTCACTATTTCTTCTGCAGAAGACAAATGTTTCAACAAAGAAAGTCAATAGGGTCCAAAACAACAAATTACTTTTGTTTGTGAGGAAAGAATTTCTAACAGTTTTGGAATGATGTGGGTGTGAGTAAATGATGACAGAATTTTCATTTTGGGTGAACTACCACTTCACCTTTAATCCTTTCTTCTTGTCTTTACACTTTGAAATGCTTAATCTCATTAGATTTTTTTCTGCTGCCCCTGACTAATCCCTAATTTTTTTACTGTACACCAAACATTTATTTTGCTTGAGAAAATGCAATGGGAGTCTGGGTGTGGTACCAGAGCAGTGAAAGCAGGACATCACCACAAGTAAATATTTCTGGTACGTTAAGCAAATGGACAAACTACTCACATGAGCACATGTACCTTGCTTTCCTTTTTCTCCTCACTTTCTTTTTTGCCTTCTTGCCCCCTCAAGCCTCCCCCATTTCATGATTGGTGAATTATTGATAGCGTGTAAAATCTAACATTGTAGATATGTGACCATTCACCAAATCAGCAGGTTCACACTGTGGGGCTGCCGAAGGGAAGGGGTGTTTAAGCACACACTATAATGTAATTGCCTTTAGGGTTTCTGGTAAATATTTTATTGTCTGCCAGCACAAATTAAAGGTACAAAGTTACCAAAACAGGGTGATTCCTCACTCTTAACCTCTGCAAAAGATGTCCTTTTGCTTGTCATTTGTCTTGAAGTTTTTGGGTACCTGGATGCTGGACCAACTGTAAGTTTTATACTCAAAGGATCGTGCAAGATGCTCACCTGGGAAATAAAAAAAAAATTAAAAATAGAAGCAAGCACGCGCCTCGGAGAGCTGTATGTGGTGGTTGTTGGGGTTTGCTGTTTGGTTCCGTTCACTGAGGCTGAAAGAGCTCTTGATTTAAGTGATTTTGGTGGAAAGAAAGAAAAAAGAGGGGCGGGTAGAGAGATTCATACATTGCCAGTCAGAGAGGAAAGTAAGCAGAAAGATGGTACAGAATGTGAACAGGAAAACTTCATTACCTGATGGGGCAGTGGCCAAAAAGACATTAAAAATGAATGGCAGCCGACACAGATGGTAAGCTGACCTGGATGGGATGTGAAGCGTCGGTGGGAAGATTTGTATTTATCTGTTCCACACTTAGAGAACAAATTCTCAGGTCCAGGTGTTTTTCTCCTCTGGGATTTCTCTTTTATCGCTGTTCGAAATTAAATAAAACTATTTATCAGTCAGCACTGATCCCTGTTTTCACTTTCGATTCTTTAAAGATACAATCAGTGTGTCTTGCTAACCTTTTTTAGGCCTTGTCAAGTTGTTTGGTGTAGTCACTTTTCATGCCTCGTTTCTGTCTTCTTTCCCCAATTTCTTTCTCAGATTCCCTCCTGTGTGCACATGCTATGATCCGCATAGTTTCCTTGGCACCCCGTAATTCTCTTTGCACCATTCCGCTGTTACCTGCCGTTCGCCATTCAAACGGGATGGGCCGCACTAAGTCTGGATCAATAGATTAACTGAGTGGTTATGAATTATGCAGAAGAGCCCTACAGCAGTTGAACGTAAAGAGCTTGTGCTCTTGAATTGGTGTGTAAAAGCTAAGTACAGGCCTGTTTACTTGTTCCCCGGCATGCTGGGTGCTGTGCTTCAAGACCCCCCCACCCTTTAACCAAGACCCCTGGGACCTTAGTCAGGTAAAAACAATGTGATGGTATTGACGGTGATGACTTGAACTCAATTGGAAAAACTAGTTTAGGTTGGTTTGCTCTAACATGCATATGTTATGATGACAACAGTTGAAAGGCAGCTCAGAGAGTTTGCTCACGGTGTCTTGTCGCTCTCTTCTGAATCAAACCTCAGAGGACATAACAACTACAGCAATAGCATTAGCTTAATATTCCACCGCGCATGTAATTTTACATTTGCATACAATCAAACTTTGTGTCACTCATGTTTTTTTTTTTGTTCTACAACAGTAAAACAAAGGAGGGAAAAAAATAAACAAGCAAAATGCTGTAAATATGATTGTGAAGGCATATTCATGATATGTAAATCTCAGTGTAGTTTTAGTCCATAGTGCTTTAGAGCAATGCAAAGAAAGAAAAGGATCTTTTTATGCATACCAGGAACTGTTTTCCAGAGGACAAGTGTGACATATTGAGATAGATGCATTGTGTGACTTTTACATAACCGTCAGCTGCTCGTTCAGTGCCAAATAAGAAGCTATGAAAAGAGGAAGAAGGCCAAAAGCTGAAACATTTGTCTTGGATCTCCTTTCTTCTTTATTTATTGAAATATTAATGTCTTTGCTTGAGGCCAAGTGTGTTTATGCATGCCGCTCAGAGCGTTGACCGAAATGCCGACTGATGCTCTCTCATTGATTGTTTTAAAAAAAAAAAATTATTTTTTTATTGTTGTGGGTGTATCTGTCTAAGTAGAGGCCGCCAGTCACCCTACCACCCTGTTCTCCTGCTCCCTCTGTTTCAGCATGCGTTCCTCTAAGTCCTGGCCCCATTCCTCTGCTTCATCTGCCCTTATTAGACTCTTCAAATGGAGCAGCTTCTTTAACTCGATGTGTCGGACACTTCAAAGGACGGCTGTGTTAATTGTTGGTTTGTTTGGAGTTGCTTGTAGCGGAGGGTGTGTAAGGGATGTTGCAGACATGCTGGAATCTTTATGATGTGAGTAATGGGTCGAGAAATGAAGAAGAAAGGGCAAAAGAGTAATTTTCAAAAGCTCTGGTTGATACGAGATGACATATACATTTGTTTATGTATGCACGTCATGTACATTTCTCCCATTAGAGAAAGTATCAGAGGATTCCCTTTATAAGTTTAGGGACTTTTTCCCGTAGTCTCAGGTCTTTTGGGGCAAGCAGGCAAATTCTTCTTCTGTTTCTCACGAGTGTTTTACAGTATTGTAATACAAAGTTTTTATCCACTACTTTAAAGACAAAGTTGCTCCATCAAAAAAAAAAAAAAAATTGCTCAAAGTATGTAGGCCAGTCTCTTGGGAAACTTAATGAGTCATATTATCATTGTATAATATGTAGAATGGCCAGCAATATTTGTTGCTGATCCTAATCATGTCTTAAGTAATTAATTCCTACCATCTAACAGGAGATCTGGAATTCCACGATTTAATAAGGTGTGTTGAAGGACTTGTTTGCAATCGTATTGATTATTATGATAGGAATTGAGATCTTGTTAAACCTGACCCCTCTTGTAATTGACCTTAATGGTCCAAACCATGGTGTCTAGATGTATATTTGGGTTCTTTTGCAGACACTTACACTTCTCTCTACTGATATTGGCAGTTGATGCCTAATTGCCCTAGTCCAATGCGTAGAGGTAATGGCATTGAGGGTCTTTGCAGTTGGCCTGGTGAGCAGCTCAACACCATGAGGAACACTGAAGAGCAGATTTTGAAAGCCTCTGGGGAACAGGGGGTGGGCTTACATCAGGTAGGAGCGCTCGGGACCCCAGCTGGTGCAGAATGGGGTGCCATTGTGCTCCCTACCCTCCTCCTCACAGTGCTAACAGGATTAGGCGACAGAGAGCACCCTCTCCTTAAAACCCCAGGCTTTTCCTTGCATGTCCTGTCTGATCTGGGGTTTTAAGGGTCCCCTTGTCATGCTTTCATAAACCAGAAACCTCTCCCATAGGGAGACTTTGAGATTCCATCTGAAGCACAATTTATCAGTACATATGAAGATGGCTTTTGAATGTTATGGCTCCTCAACATGGCCTTGCTTTCATTATGACTTAAAACCATGCTGAAGAAACATACATAAACCAGTCAAAGACGGTTTGCTGGTCTTTAAAGGTGCCCTAGAACGTTCTTTCTCAAGATGTAATATAAGTCTAAGGTGTCCCCTGAATGTGTCTGTGAAGTTTCAGCTCAAAATACCCCATAGATTTTTTTTTATAAATTTTTTTAACTGCCTATTTTGGGGCGTCATTAACCGATTCAGGCTGCGGCCCCTTTAAATCTTGCGCTCCCTGCCCCCCGAGCTCTCGACTATAATACAGTGCATAAACAAAGTTCACACAGCTAATATAACCCTCAAATGGATCTTTACAAAATGTTCGTCATGCATACTGCATGCATGCTTCGGATCATGTGAGTAGTATTTATTTGGATGTTTACATTTAATTCTGAATGAGTTTGAGGCTATGCTCCGTGGCTAACGGGCTAATGCTACACTGTTGGAGAGATTTATTAATAATGAAGTTGTGTTTATGCATTATACAGACTGCAAGTGTTTAAAAATGAAAATAGCGACGGCTCTTGTCTCCGTGAATACAATAATAAACGATGGTAACTTTAATCACATTTACCAGTACATTAGGAACATGCTAACGAAACATTTAGAAAGACAATTTACAAATATCACTAAAAATATCATGTTATCATGGATCATGTCAGTTATTATTGCTCCATCTGCCATTTTTCGCTATTGTCCTTGCTTGCTTACCTAGTCTGATGATTCTGCTGTGCACAGATCCAGATGTTAATACTGCCTGCCCTTGTGTAATGCCTTGAACATGGGCTGGCATATGCAAATATTGGGGGCGTTCATATTAATGATCCCGACTGTTACGTAACAGTCGGTGTTGTGTTGAGATTCACCTGTTTTTCGGAGGTCTTTTAAACAAATGAGATTTACACAAGAAGGAGGAAACAATGGTGTTTGAGACTCACTGTATGTCATTTCCATGTACTGAACTCTTGTTATTCAACTATGCCAAGGTAAATTCAATTTTTGATTCTAGGGCACCTTTAAGATTCCAACCTGGCCTGGCTGATACAATACTAAAACTAGCCTAACTAAACCGGGAGCCCAACTTAGACCAGAGTTGAACCCTAGAATGAATTACCCCAAAAAACCTATATGAATACAAGGGGGTCAAAACTTTTTTTCAACGAAACTGATATTGTCACAAGCCATAATTTTGAGTAATTCATGGATTCTTTACAAAGATGTGGGGAAGTGATAAAGATGTTTTTTTTTCTAAACCTGTGACAAATAAAATTTAATGTGACAAGAAATGTAATGTTATTAAAGAAAAAAAAAACATGTGAAAACCGTACCCTATCGGGTCAGTTTGATCCTTTTTATGCATCCTAAGATATCATTGTCAATAAAACTGCTACAAGGGTCCAAGGTTGATGCCTACTTGTCTTTATGAATTGAAAGGAAAATGGATGTCCTGACCTTCTTTTCCAAGATCCTCCCCTGTGGACTTGAGCCTGACTTTACAATGAATCCCAAGCAGTCTGGCATTCATGTCACCACAGTACAAAGACTCTCCATATCACTTTCTCACACCAGATATCCACATAGCTCTAGAGGTTCCTTCAGCTTTCACCCTTTAACCTCAACCCGTACCCAACAAATGGTGTGGTTGGCAGTATTTACCATTAGTCTGTCTTTTTTTTATTGTCTTTACTCTGTTTTTAACCTGTTATTGATATCAGCAAGAGTGAACAGGTCCGGTGTAAATGCAGCGGTAGTCCTGATGGAGGCACAGCGCTCGTACCTGACAGCGCACTGTGCAGCGGGACACTGCTCTCATTACCACAACAATGAAATAATTATGAACGCCGCAGCGAGACTTCATCAGAGGAATATCTATTGTATTATTTATTCAGTCCCCTGGTTCAGGGAGAACACATATAAACTTCCAGCCATGCTCTTCCCCATGCACACTCTCTCCTGTCTGCCTTTCAAAGCGGTGGCTTGCTCCTGCCACTGTTTTATACTTCATTTCTCCAGGCCCTGGGATGGTTTTCTTGGACATTGCCTCTGATATGTATTCATGGCTGACCCTAACTGTCTCAAAGGACTATTGCAGTCTGCACAGTGCCAGTTGGAGGACGTTCATTCATTAGTAAACGGTCAATACTCTGATGGGTTCATGGCTACAAGAGATTACTCAACGTGGAACCAACTGCCTTCGGATGGAAGGCCAAACCACAGGCCCAGTCCATCCGTGGAGGGCGACGTCTGGAGAATCGGCTCTACTGAAGACAGCAACAACACGGCAGCAAGATCAGCCACGCGAACACAAAACAGGTGAGTGCTGTCTTCTAGCTTGCTGGAAGGGTTTGACTGATGTCTCTCATCTTGCATGTGGTGAACTTTTTAACTCGGGCAACAAACGTGTGTGAGGTACGTTCGTGCCCCTGTGTTTTTGCTCCTGTGTCCGTCCTGATCAGTGAGGTTGCATAGGTGATGGTTGTGAGTGAGCAACACAGCATCATAAATAATGCAGTGCCTGCTTGGCAACGCCATGGCTGGTGCTTGGCAACTTCTAAAGCGCCGTAGTGTTGGGGGAAAGTGGGTGCAGTGGGCAGAGTCCTGCAGGTGCTCGGCTTCTCTTTCTCATCTTTCTCATCCGTTCATCTGATCCTGGCTTGGGAGAGTGCTAGCGTACCAAGCAGATGCACCTCCTGCTCACTCAGCAGCAACAGAGGAGGCCTTTGTTACTCTGCACTGTAATACGTCACATATGAATACATCGCAGACAAACTCCTCTCAGCCAGCATGAAAATTACAATATTTTTATGGCTTTTAATCATATAGTAATGAATGCACATATGATTCAAGCCCTCTTCATAAACCTCCCAAAGCATAACGGAAATTTCTAATGTCTTGTGCAGTGCATACAGAGTTAGGCCTAGAAAAAGATTCAGATGTATTACATAAGTGATAAAGTGAGAAAAGCACATTGTCTGTATAGGGATGTTTCTTTTTTTTTAGGTATTTTTGGACATTAAAGATTGGCACATGCCAAGCAAATGTTGCCTGTGCATTATGGATCATGGTCATAATAAAGTAAATAACAATAAAAGTTGTAAAATTGTAATTGTAAAAATTAAAAATGAAATGAAAATAATTTCATTAATATGATAATTAATTATATTTTGATATATTGATATAACTGATATTGGCCAGTATTAGGTATATTTTTTACACTAATCTTCAAAGCCCAGATCACTATGTGAAACCAAATGTCTTGTGGAAATCTGCTTTCAATTTTAAAACTGGTCTTTCAGTTCAAGTTCAGGCTCTTTTATTTCTATAGCACATTTAAAAACAGCCACAAGACAAAAGTGCTGTACAAAATGCCACAATAAAAATCTAAATTATAAGCACTTAAAAGACTAAACATAAAACCACAATAAAAATCCAACTATAAGCACAGAAAAAGACGCAGCAGTAAAAAGCCAAGGAGAAAAGATGCTTTAAAAAAATAAAATAAAAAATCACCAGAGAAGGTGCCAATCTGATCTCTAAAGGTAGGTTATTCCATATGTGGCTCTAACACAGAGAATGCTCGATCCTCTCTACGTTTCAGTCTAGAGTGAGGGACTAAAAGAAGGTTCTGATTGCTCAATCTTACAGTTTTAAGGGGGTTGTAAGGATGCAGCAGTTCAGCTAAACTGTTGGGAGCTTGGTTATGAAGGGATTTGTACAGAACCAAGAGAATTTTAAAATCAATTCTGAATTGGATTGGCAGCCAGTGAGGAGCCCTTTGAATGGGAGTGATATGATTGCTTTTATGGCTTTTCTGTAGAAATCTGGCAGTGGCATTCTGGACCAACTGGAGGTGAGCAATTTGTGACTTTGATGTACCGCAGTATAAAGAGTTGCAGTAATCTAAACGAGAAGTAATGAATGCATGGACAACCATCTCTAAAGTTTTAGCGGTTAGTAAGTGTTTAATTTTAGACCATTGACTTTCATATCCCACAATTATGTAACAAATTTAGGCCTACTAGGACCCTGTGAACTTAAGAAATTATTTAAAAAAAAACATATAAAGAATATGAATCAACTTTGAATCAACTTCTTTTTTTTTTTTATGTTACAAAAATAGATAGGCCACTGATAACATAAAAAAAAATGACATTGATATGGCGACCAATATGTTGTTGTACATGCACTGCTCATTTGTTGGGCAGAGGAGAACTGGCCTTCTGACTGAGCCTGGTTTCTCCCAAGGGTTTTTTCCCCATTTCTGTCACCTGATGGAGTTTGGGTTCCTTGGCATTGTCGCCTCTGGCTTGCTTATTCGGGGACACCTAATATTCAACAATATTACTGATTTGCCTGCATTGACATGATTGTATGGAACTGAACTGAGCTGCTGGACAATGCTGGACAATGACACCATTTTCTTCCAGAGCTGCTGTACAGCCAAATCAAGTCAAGTCAAGTCACCTTTATTTATATAGCGCTTTTTACAATGCAGATTGTGTCAAAGCAGCTTTACATTGCTAACTGGTACATAATTTTGGCTGCACAGCAGCTCTTAAAGAATAGTGTCAATGCAGGCAGATCAGAAGCACTGTTGATTAAATGTCAAGAATACTGTTGAATATCAAATGTCAAGTCAAATGTCAAGTGTCCCCAACTAAGCAAGCCAAAGGCGACAGCGGCAAGTAACCCAAACTCCATCAGGTGACATCAGGTGGCAAACAGGTGGCAAACAGGTGTTAAAATGTATAAAAAAACCTTGGGAGAAACCAGGCTTAGTCGGGGGGCCAGTTCTCCTCTGGCGAACAGTGCTTTGTTACGAATCAGGTTGCTATCATAAGTCTGATAGGATCGCAACAATCAAAGTGTTTATTTCAGTTCCATCCAGTTGAGGATCGTATTCATCACGCTGGTATGGACGGTTTGTTGAGGAACTGTGCTACTGGCTGTCGTGTTGATGAGGCCTTCACGATGGATGATCTAGTGACTCGATCTCTGCTGATACTTCCGGGCTGCGTTGTGGTCATGTCCAGTTGAGGATCGTATTCATCACGCCGGTATGGACGGTTTGTTGAGGAACTGTGCTACTGGCTGTCGTGTTGATGATGTCTTCACAATGGATGATCTAGTCGACTCGGTCATGGCTCCGGTCCTTGGTCTCAGCTGGATACGGCCCGGATCCGGTTGACTACGGTAAACCTCGGGATAAACAGAAAGACTAATATTAGTGTAGATGCCATTCTTTTTCTCATGTAACGAGTATATCTGGTGTTATAGAAAGTGTTCCCGGTTCCGGCTGACCTATTTTATGCAGCCTAATAATCCTTTAACGGATTTTAAAATATAAATTGATAATGTGTTATGTGTATGCCAGGTTAAAGAGATACGTTTTTAGTCTAGATTTAAACTGACAGAGTGTGTCTGCATCCCGAACAATGCTAGGAAGATTGTTCCAGAGTTAAGGTGCCAAATAGGAGAAGGATCTACCGCCTGCAGTTGATTCTGATATTCTAGGTATTATCAGCTGGCCTGGATTCTGAGATCGCAATAAACGTGAAGGACTATAATGCATTAGGAGCACGCTTAGGTACTGGGGAGCTAAACCATTTAGTGCTTTGTAAGTAAATAGCAAGATTTTAAAATCTATACGATGTTTAACAGGAAGCCAATGCAGTGATGACAGAACTGGGCTAATATGGTCATACTTCCTAGTTCTAGTAAGAACTCTAGCTGCTGCATTTTGTAC
>RJVU01057856.1:465020-505028 GCA_003731715.1 Anabarilius grahami | reverse complement strand
TTTTTAATAAGAGGTTTAATAACAGCCAGCTTAAACATTTTTGGTACGTATCCTAGTGATAAAGATGAATTAACAATATTAAGAAGAGGATCTGTGACCTCTTGAAGCATCTCTTTCAATAGCTTAGCCGGTATAGGGTCTAACATACATGTGGATGATTTTGATGATTTAACAAGTTTAGACAATTCTTCCTCTCCTAAAGCAGTAAATGAATTGAATTTTTCTTCAGGGACACTACAATGCACTGTCTGACACAATACTGTAGTAGACGGTTGCATGGTTATAATTTTTTCTCTAATATTATCAATCTTGCAAGTAAAGAAGTTCATAAAGTCATTACTGCTGTGCTCTTTGGAAACATCAGAAGTTGAAGCTTTATTTCTTGTTAATTTAGCCACTGTATCAAATAAATACCTAGGGTTGTGTTTATTTTCTTCTAAAAGTTTTGAAAAATAGGCAGATCTAGCAATTTTTAAGGCCTTTCTGTACTCAATCATTCTCTCTCTCCACGAAATGCGAAATACTTATAGTTTTGTTTTCTTACAGCTGCGCTCCATTTTTCTAGCTGCTGTTTTTAGGGTCCGAGTGTGCTCATTGTACCATGGCGTTGGATTAATTTCCTTAATCTTTTTTAAACGCAAAGGAGCAACTGAGTCTAATGTGCTGGAAAAGACAGATGCAATAGTTTCTGTTGCAACATCGAGGTCTTCTAAGCTGTCTGGTATGCTAAGGCGATGAAACTGATCAGGAAGATTATTTATAAAGCGATCTTTAGTGGTAGAAGTGATGGTTCTACCATATTTATGGCAGGGAGGCAGTTTAGCCGCTTTAACTAAATGTAGTATACACGAGACTAGATAATGATCCGAGATGTCGTCACTCTGCTGCAGAATTTCAACGGCATCAATATCGATTCCATGTGACAATATTAGATCTAAAGTATGATTACGACAATGAGTGGGTCCTGACACGTGTTGTCTAACACCAATAGAGTTTAGAATGTCTGTAAATGCCAATCCCAATGAGTCTTTTTTTATTATCTACATGGATATTAAAATCACCAACAACAAGGACTTTATCTGCAGCTAGTACTAATTCTGATAGAAAATCTGCAATTTCTTTGAGAAAGTCTGTATGGTGTCCTGGTGGCCTGTATACAGTAGCCAGCACAAATGTCAACTTACATAATGTTACGTAAAGCATCATCACTTCGAAGGAATTATATTTGAAAGACTTCTTGCTGATACTGTAAATATTACTATAAATTACAGCAACACCTCCCCCTTTGCCTTTCTGTCGAGGATTGTGTCGATAATCATAACCTTGAGGGCTAGACTCATTTAAAGTAATGTAATCGTCCGGTTTTAGCCAGGTTTCTGTCAAACACAGCACATCTAGATTATTATCTGTGATAATATCGTTCACAAAAAGTGCTTTTGAAGAAAGTGATCTAATATTTAACAACCCAAGCTTTATCATTTGTTTATCATTATTATCTCTATTTTTTATTTGTTGAACATCAATTACATTTTTACCATTAAATGGGTTTGGAAGTTTTTTGTTTTTACTAATTCGGGGTACAGACACAGTCTCTATGTGATAATATCTAGGTGCGAGAGTTTCTATGTGTTGGGAATTATCTGACTTCTGTAACGTGAGGCAGCTAACAGACGGTCGGTTTAGCCAGTCTGTCTGCTTCCTGTCCTGGGCCCTAGCTTGTCATGTTTCAGCTCTAAGACTATGTGCCATATTACTAGAGAGAAGAGCAGCACCATCCCGAGAGGGATGAATACCATCTCTTTTCAACAGGTCAGGTCTGCCCCAAAAACTTTTCCAATTGTCTATGAAACCTATATTATTCTGCGGACACCACTTAGACAACCAGCCATTGAGTGATGATAATCTGCTAACTATCTCATCACTCCTACGAACAGGAAGGGGGCCAGAGCAAATTACTTCTCCTGACATTGTACTTGCAAGTTCACACACCTCTTTAATGTTAATTTTATTGATCTCCGACTGGCGAAGTCGAACATCATTTGTGCCGACGTGAATAATAATTTTAGAGTATTTACGATTAGCATTAGCCAGCACTTTTAAATTTGCTTTGATGTCAGGTGCTCTGGCTCCCGGCAAACATGTGACTATGGTGGCTGGTGTCTCTATTTTCACGTTCCGTGTAATAGAATCACCAATTACTAGGGCACTTTCAACAGGATTCTCAGTGGGTGCGTCACTGAGTGGGGAGAACCTGTTTGATGTTCTTACTGGAACGGAAGAGTGGTGTTTTCCGTGGCTAGGCCGCCTCACCGTTACCCAAGTGCCCTGCTGCGCGGGCTCTACAGCCGGAACCGAACAATGTACAGAGTTCACTAAGCTTGTCGCATCCAAAACAGTATCTGAAGCCCCTGCATTCTTACTATCCTCGATTAAAGTTTGGATGCGTGTCTCTAATTCTGAGATTCTCTCTGTCAGCCTGACTATTTCCCTACATTTATGACATGTAAATCCCTCGTCGCTGACAGAGAGAGCTATGCTAAACATGTGACAAACTGAACACGAAATAACACTGGGAAAGGATGACATGACTCACCGTGTTTGTAGACTGATCCGAGTTACCACAGCTGTTTGATGAACGCGTTGAAAAAGGAGCGCGCGAGACTGATGACAAGTTAACAAGCTAGCGAGATGCAAACGCGTTGTAACAGCGATTTAGATTCAACGATTACAAGCTAGCGACGTCAGATTAATGTGGTAGGCAATAATAATAATATAAGCAACAATGAATTAAAGTAAGAGATTCAATAAAAGTAAGAGAAAACAAAGCTATACGGAGACGCAAAACACCAGCAGCGAGGCAGAGGCAGACAGGAGCAAAAATTAAAAAAATAAATTAAAAAAATCAAAGTTTGTTCCACTATTTAGGGCCAGAGCACCGATGGTGTGAGGACCCTATTGGAATTGCTCCATTTTAATCTTCTTATTCTTCCACTTCTGGCAAATGAATCGCTTTTTTGAGGGCCTAAACATGCTCAAAAACTCATGAAACTTTGCACACGCATCAGAAGTGGTGAAAATTTACGTCTGTTATGGGTTTCAGAATTAGGTGTGGCAAAATGGCTCGATAGCGCCACCTACAAAATTTCAATGAAGTGCCCCTCACACTATGTTTCACGTACAGGTATGAAATTCGGTACACACATGTAACAGCCCAATCCCTACAAAATAGTTGGTATGAAATCTGAAAACCAACAGGAAGTGAGATATTTTGAGTTTTCTATGCAAAATTTTTGCCATTTTTGCCATTTCCACACGTTGTACATTAACAAACTCCTCCTAGAGCATTAATCAGATGAACATCATATTTGGTCAGTCTAATCTAAAGGCCTTCGCAACGTTAAATTGCAAAGATCTAGACTTTTCACTGGAGGGGGTGTCTGTGGCGGCCTGACAAAGTTTGATGTTTTGCCATGAAACAGGAAGTTGTTGTAACTCGGGCATGCAATGTCCGATATGCCCCAAACGTCACCATGTTTTATTAGAGTCCTGGCCTGAAGACATCTACATGGCAATATTCAATTACAGTCATAGTGCTACCTATGGGCAACAGGAAATGTCATATTTTACACTGTGATTAACTCCTCGTAGAGATTTAACCAGATCAACATCATATGTTGTCAGTCTAATCTTAAGACCATAGCAATGATAAATATCAAAGATCTTGAGTTTTCGTTGAAGGGTGTGTCCGTGGCGGACTGACAAAATCTGATGTTTTGCCGTGAAAGAGGAAGCTGTTGTAACTCAGGCATACTGTGTCTGACCTGCCCCAAACTTCACATGTGTGATAAGAGTCCTGGTCTAAAGACATCTATATGCCAATATTTAGTTAGTCATAGTGCCACCTGCTGGCAACAGGAAATGACATGCTTTCACTGTAATTCACTCGCAGAAACACATTTCAATATGCCACGAAGTACCAAACATACTAGAAACATGTTAAATCATGCAACACTTGGCTATGTGCCAATGTTTGCGATTAATGCCACGAAACAGGAAGTTGTTGTAACTCAGGCATACGATGTCCAATCTGCTCCAAACTTTACAAGTTTGATAATACTCCTGGCCTGAAGACATCTACATGGCAATATTCAGTTACGGTCACAGCGCCACCTGTTGGCAGCAAGAAGTCTGGCACTTTGAAATGACTTTGCCATAATTCTCCGATATTTACTCGCTTACATGCATTTCGCCCACTGTTCACTGTTTTCCTATGCCCAACGGGTGACGGTGAGCCCGGGTGCAAGGGCCCTTTCATCGCTGCTTGCAGCTTTAATTTTCTGTTATCACTGTAAAGCTGCTTTGAAACAATCTGTATTGTAAAAAGCGCTATATAAATAAAGGTGACTTGACTTGACATCCTTTTTCTCCCAAATAAATGCATGAAATAAATGAAGATTATCTTGACATTTTTGTTTGCTCTCCAAAAGATAAAAAACCAGTAAAAACTTCACAGACTCAAGCATACATTTGTTTGCATATATGATTCTTAGAATTGATCAGTGCAGTGATGTGTGACATAGTTCCCATTGTATGGTGCTCTGATGCTCTGGATTTCAGTTAGTGTGAATATCTGTGGCTTATCGTGGTGTGTTTTCAGCAAGTGTGGTTCAGCAGTTTGTCTGGACTGGAAATATGGGGTCTCCTAAATCCTCCGGCCTTGGGCTGGGCCCTTGCACTATGGTCCGTTTTCAGGAAACATTGGCCCATTGGGCCAAGGTGTGCAGCTGAAAGATTAATAACTTACCACCTTCTCTGATTTGTTCATGTAAATTATTAACCATCACTTTATTATCAATTATTTAAATATCAGACTTTGTTCTTTTTTCCCATGCTCTCATTCACAGAAAGAATTGCAGTCCATTTCTCTTTTTTGCTTTCTGTTTTGGACACATTTTTCTCAGTGGCTCGTAAGAAGTAAGGGTAACTTGTCTATAGTTCTGTTCCATCGTTTCTGTCTCCTAAAACATGTTTAATACTTTATGATTAGACAGCGGATATGGTAACAGGGTAAGTAATGCTCTCGGGGCAGAAATGTGCCACTGTTCAACGGCTTGATGAATTCCAGCACAATACCCACAGAAAGTGCTGTATTATAGCATATATTATAGAGAAGATTACTTATAACTTTGCAATCAACTTTAGAATTAAAGTGAAGGATTTGAATTAAAAGATGAAAAATTAACATATTATTGTATAATTTATTTAAATGCATCCAGTATTTGCAACAAATGCTACAAATTAATGTTTTCCTAAAATAATAATTTATTAGATTAGCGATAATTGTAATTCTAAAAATTATTATAAACATTTTTAAACTAATTATACCAATATATAATAATATAATTATAAAGTAGGTATTTAAATATTTTCTGAAATAATTATAAAATAATTAATACAAATGTGTTTCGGTGTCAATTTCAGGAATTAAATAAAAATGCCAGTCAGAATTTCCTTCAGAGATGCGTTGATTCTTTGATTTTGAAGTAATAAAAATGTACACTGCATAACTGAAAATGGTGAAATTCTAGAGAAGAGACTGATTGCACATTTCCATATATGATTCCATTTATGTTGATAATTAATATGATTTCTAATATGTAGCTAAATCTATCTTGTGGGGACATTTTTTGGTTTTCATGAGGAAAACATCTTATAAATCAGACTAAACGTTGTTGTCTAAAAATGAAGAAAGTTTTATGTGAGGGTTGTGTTTAGGGGTAGATTTAGGGTTTGTGGATAGAATATACAGTTTGTACAGTATAAAAATCATTGTCTATGGAAAGTCCCATAAAAAATGAAAATCCAACGTATGCGTATTTGTGTACACATACACCTCATGTGAAATGTCCCAGAGCAAGAAGAATATCTCAGTGAAATCTTAATTAAACATGTTTAAACACTGTTTAACATTTGAATGTTATGTTTCAACATTTGTCTATGTAAATCTATTTCACTAAAAAATACAAATAGGTGTCCTTCCTTCCACCAATTACCTGTTTGAAAGGTCAGAGGTCAGACATGTATGCCACCCTACCTGCTTTTCTTGTCATTTCCCAATGAATTTCAAAAGAGGCAAATGGCGCTTTGGGTCATCCCTGTCAAAATCAACAGCAGTGTAAGTTTATGTGTGCAGTTAACTGGTGTCGTACCTCTTCACTCAGCGCTGTCGCCAATTTGATGTGTTTATGATGTCAAGAAGAAGCCTCATATATTTTGCATGACATTTGCTGTTTCCTGTGATAGTGCCTCTTAGGTGAAGACAGACACACAGAGGTATAACAAACCACCACTTTTGCTCTCATTACGTCTCAGAGGCAAGATGGAAGGAGATAGAAGAAAAGAGAAGTTTAGCGGCACACCCCACTCTCTCTCTTTCTCTTCCCCTGTTCCTCTGCATTAAGAGCTGCCTGGGGGCATGCGAGTATGGCTGGGGGAGGGAGGGTCGGTTAAGAGCTGTCATTTAAATAAGCGTTTACAGAGAGAGGAAGAGAGCTGGGGGAGGAGTACAGAGTCATGGAAGGCAAAGAGAGAGATAGAAGGAGAAAGAGATGGAGAGCGAGGGGGAAGGGGTGGGGAACAGTCGCTTTAATGTGTCTCTGATCTCTCGCACCAGTCCACAGCTGCTGCAGCAGCAGGCTGCCCTGCTCGGCCATATGTTGCCTGCGCTGCTCCAATTATCCTCCCTGGAGCAAGGGCCCACTCACAGCCTGTGTGGCTGGCCCGCCAGGGTCGGCTACTGTTTCAGCACAGCTCTCACTGCTGTCACCGTGCTCGCACCCAGAGCGGCCCCCCTCACGCACCCATCAGCCTAACCACAATCGCACACACACACACACACACACACACATCTTTCTCTCTGTGTCTTTTCCTTCCACCCCATCAGTGAATTGAGCGTGGGCTTTATTTATGGCTTTGCCCCATTCTATAAACAAGTTAGATGCAAATGGTTTTTAAAAGTTTACGTGAATATTAATGGGGGCAGCCAAAAGCAATTTTAAAATCATCTTCCAAAAATAAGTTATTTGCATTTTTGGTAATTAAGTTAAAAAGTAAAACAAAAAATATTTGGTTGTATAGAAATCATCAGTTCACAGGTCTAAATTCTAAGGAGTTTTATTAAAATGTCAACTTGGTACTTTTCCATACACAAACATTCATGCTGATCACTAGCTGTTGAGTTTAGTAGTATTTTTCTTAGGTAATTAAATAAATTATAAATTAGGGTGGGATTTGAACCCAGGTCCCCCAGCATTCTGAACAACAAATGCATCACTAACCTAACATGTCAATTGCTGACATAAAGAACTACTACACTATAAAAAAATATTCCGTAGTTTTTACAAAATAATTTTGGCAGCTGTGGTTGCCAGAATAATTTTGTAAAAAATACAGAAAAACTGTAAACACATTTACAGAACAAACTAAATTTTACAGTATACAACTGTAATTTACAAACAAGAAAATTTGAATGTAAACCAGTAAATTCAACAATGCACACTACTACTAAAATCTGTTTTGTACCTTTAACATACTGACAACCACTATAATAATGCAGGTGGTAAAAGAGAAAGCCACATGAAGAATCAAGGTTCATAAATAACTTTTTCACGAGCTGAAGTATATACTAATACAAAGAAGGTGCAAAGAGTCATTCACGCAAACGCAAAACACCATCATGGTAACCCACAACACTTGCATAATGCAATAAACATTCATTAAACAACAGAAGAAGTAACATAAAACCCTAATGTACATAACTGATAACAAAAACTATTAAGAAACATGATTTTTTAAACAAAATACTTTCAAATGTGGAGTGTCACACAGGGAATTGTGGGAATATCAGTTTACAGTTTTTGACTGTAAATTATACATTGATTTGTTCTTTTTTATGTCTAAACATTTTACTGTGAAAATTACATAAAATGTCTGGTAAGAGTTTTTAGTACGGGAACTTACCGTTAAGCTATTTACAGTTTTTTTTCCGTAGCGTTTTTACTATATTTTACCTTTAAAATCACAATTATTTTTTACAGTGTAGTTGTTAAATTTTTTTCTTTTTTTCTTTGATCATGTCATATTTTGCCTAGGGCACCAAGTGAGTCAGAATTGCAACTGTTGCAACAAAAATAGATATGAGGATATTATTACTATTACTATTATCCTTGTTACTGTTTTTATTGTTAAAATAATAATATTAATAAGCATTATTATTATTATTATTATTATACTCTATTAATATTGTTATCCTTGTGACTATTTTATTGTTATAATAATAATAATAATAATAACAGTAAGTTATTAGTATAATAATTACAAATTATTGTTATTCTCATTACTATTTTATTGTTTTTATAATAATCATAATGATCAGCATCATAACTACTATTTTTTTATTATTATTATTATTATTATTATTTACCATTATCTATATAATTTATAATATTTACCAATATTGTCAAATATTAGTTGCAGTAGTATCATTGTAATGTGTACTAAACATAATTTGTTATTTCACCAAAAGAATGCTTTCATTGTCAGATTTACATGGCATTTTATATGATGGAATGTTATTTTATATTTGGATAAAGGATAAATATAAGACATGAACTGATGATATGAACTTATGACTTAGCTCTTATTTACATGTTATGATGCAAACCCCTTCAAGCTTTTTTACAAGTATTATATTACAATAGAGTTTTCTTGGAATAAAACCAAAGGAAAACAAAACTAATCAACTAATGACCTGGATTAATAAGGAGTTTAGCAACTAAAAACAAAAATAAATAAACAGAAAGGCAGAACAGTAGCTTCTATGATGTATGTTTTCATTAAGGCCCTGTGCCTTTGATCATCTCATCAGACAGAAGACAGATGGCAAAGCATGTTGACATTCATTTTCAACTGAGCAAACAAAAAGGAACATTTCTGATACTGGTGAATGAAGGAGCAACAATCATTTGGCTGTGTTAAATCAGAAATATGCTCGCCATGAGGCATCAATTGAGATTCAAAATGAAGCTCCTTTGTGTCAGAACAGAGAATATGAGTGACAGGTGATGCTGCTGGGAAAGGATGGAAGTTGTAACTTGCTATGGTGTTCCTAAGCAGCTAATGCTACCACAGGGGCTGATCCACCTGTTCTCAGGGCGACTTCTCTCTCCAGCAACTCACACCCCTTCATGACTCTGTTTACTGAACTTTCCACCTGTGAAATATTTATTAGAGAAGGAAGCATGGTTGAACTCAGGAACAAGAGAGAGATGTGGGATAGAGGGGCACATTACAAGATGAGATGCAGAGTTTCTTTTTAGATTGCTGTCTTCTCTCTGACAGCGGTAGTTATAAGGACACGCAATGATGTGAAGCGCCGGCTGGTGCTTAGCTTGAAGAAATGCCATATATAACTCAACACACGTACAAAATGTTTGAGTTGCTAGTTTCATAACTTCTCTCTGTGATGCGTTCACCACTACTTTATGTCAGAGATCGTATTATTATAGGGAGATAAGAGGGTCTGTATCTCTTACCAATGGAGAAAGTGTAATGGCTAACTTAATCACGTGCGGCACCTCTCAGCCTATCGTGTCGCCGTTCAAAACTCCTCCCTGCGTAAAGCCGATGCGTATCGCCTGTACCGCCAGTTAGCATTAGCCGTTACACTTTTTTGGCTAAATGTTGCAGGCTTGCCTTCCAGTGGCTTTATGTCTGTCTGAGGTCATGGGGTCGCAGAGAGCACCATGTGCTGTAATTCAAGATGGAGGAGCAAGACGGGGGTCATAGGTCGGAGGGCAGGAACAATATTGCATGGAGTCCAACTCTGTCCAGCTCTTATTTACCCATGAATGTCTTTTATTTTGCTGCCAGTCTACATGCAAAATCTGTTTTTCTGTGTATTATTTTGCTGAAAAACAGCAACCTTCAGTTCCTCGCTGTGTTTGCATTGGACAAAAGAATAGGAAGTAAGCCAAGCTGGCTCCTCATGAATCTTTAACCGAGAGTTTGTTTTGTCTTATGAATGTAATTAATGCATAATTAATATTTAAAGATTGCCTCATTTATCAAATTTAACCACTTTACCCACTCACCACAACAGAGTTGACTCATAAAACTCAGAATAAACAGCAGAGAGACATTTTAGAGTCGGCAAAGACAAGGAAAGCAAAGACTAATGAGGTTGGTGCTTAATTAGTGGCAGGTTGCAGCGGTTTCTTTTATTGAATGCGGATTCCCCTGGACCATCAGGAAACGGGTCAGTAGACCAGGGTTCTGTTCAGCTCTGAGTCTGGCACATGAGAAGCCAGAGCCGTGTCTCCAGTGACCCTCTTGTTCTGCCCCCATGTGACAATACTGAGAACAGTGACACATTTATTGTCCCCTTTTGTGTGTGTCCCTCACACAAACATATTTTTGTTGTTATGAAAACAGCCACTTTTTTGTGCAATATATGGGCTGGATACTATACTATAAATGTAAAATATTAAATCAATGATTTATCATTAAAAGTGTAGCATGCAATTTCTGCACCACCGTTGGTACCAAACAGAATTGCAAAAATAATAACAGGGTTCTCATATGCACATCTTCCATTGTTTGGATGGACAGTTAGTCCCATTCATGCTATTAGTTGAGCCAGATGTTGACAAGTTAAAGACCATTGAGCCACAGTGGTATACTTTTTCGGGAAAATGACATAGGAATGGTTTAACTTATAGATATTTCTGCATATTTAAAAGAAATATAAACTGAAATCAAAAGAAATAAATAAAAATGACAGAAGATTTAACCTTTAAGTGGACAAAAAATGTAAGCTGTTGGTGAATGTAAAAGGTCTGCAAAGTTTTAAAGATCAAAGTGCACGATAAATGGAATTATTAGAACCGATTTGGAACTGCCTGAAATGAGTCATCAGTAATTCCGTTCTTACTTCCTGCACAAACCTACAGAGGTTTGTAACAAATTTGCATAATGACCGCCTACGTTTTTCATTGTCTGTCTGCCAACAATGTCAGTGATACAGTGAATACAAGTACTGAGGAAGAGCTGAAATTCAGATATGGTAATAGGCACTTTGTTTCTGACATGCGCTGTAAACAGTAGACCAGACTGGGCCATCTGACCAATCAGAGTAGAGTAGGCTTTCGGAAAGGAGGCGTTTAGAGGGACGGAGTCCTTTATCAAACCGTTTCAGCAGTGTATATTATGAGAATTTTTTATTTATTTATTTTTTACCTTGGATGCATGTAAACATTATTGAAGGAGACCTTCAAAACTAAAACAAAAAAGAAAAAAAAAAGAAGAAAATTTTTAAATAGCACTAATGTTCTGTTTAATAAAACAAAGTTAGTACCTTTTAATGTATATTTTGTACATGTATATTTTCATAACATATACTTTCATCTATATTTTATTTGTTAACTGATGTTTAGCTGTTCTTTTTAATAGTCATCAAAGCTTGGTTAACACCGCAGGTGTCTTGATGTTCACAGACACGATCAAGCTGATTGCTCACTAAAACCCCTCACAGATCATCTTTTCAAGCTATTTCATATTTGATTTTGATGTGACATAAAGCAGTGATATCTAAGTAGGGGATTTTTTTTTTTTTTTAATTATTTGCTTTTTAATTAGTCTTGCCATTAGCACCATTATTTTTTTTATTCAGATTGATTTGCACTCAGAAAGCATGTGATTTATCATGTAACAGTGCAGACTTTTTTTCATTCATTCTCAGTTACTCCCCACCAAACCAACAACATACCTTGGTTCTCAACCAGGGGCCGGGGCCCTTTGAAATACTCTCTAGAGTAAAAGTGTGTGACAGCCAGCCCCAGTCTGTGTAAATGCACACATATACAGACAGGTTGCTGCAATGCAATGAATCGAAAGTGATTCAATTGGCACAATTTCCCAAACCATTCCTTAAATTCTGAAAACAGACACATTTCTCAAAACATTTAACACATTACACCGGTTTGTTACACATTACACATGTCCTCATTCATAAACCACAAACACATTAACCCAAGCATCACAATGTAAACTCAAATAGCACACATTTATTCATAAGTAAGCGTTAAGTAGCAAAACTGATGACACACCAATCAGAATCTCAGGGTAATATAAATAGAAAATGCATCCTGACACTGCGGAGAGAGCTGAAAGAATCATCTACAGGGTTTCCATACTACTTACACACACGGTATTATTACAGTACACAGTAACAGTACTTTAGAAAAGAGAAATTTCACTTTTTTATCAGAAAACTGCAGCACACCCTCAAACTCATGATTGTGAAACTTATTTGTAGTTTGTTTTTTTGTGTGTTTTTTTACATGTATTGTATATTTACAGAACTATTAATTGTTAGTGTTGGGGGTAACACAAGTAATGTAATCATATTACTTTTTTCAAGTAACAAGTAAAATAACGCAATACTTTTACATTTACAACAAAATACCAGAGTTACTTTTTTCCAAATAAGTAACGCAAGTTACTTTGTTTTCCCATTTTTTTGACTATTAAGTGCAGAGCCATTGTGTGCTCTGTGTAAACATGACTGTTATTGTAGTTCTATGTGAGTATGAATTTACTCATCTCACTTGCACAAAAACTGATTCAGTATTCCTCAAAATTAATAAAAACAGTGAAATGCAAACTCAGAATATTATATGTAAACATGCAATAATTAAATATTTTAAATTACACAAATATACTTTGTTTTTAATCTCACTTTATTAATCAATGTCTTTGCTGCTGACATTCAATGATCCAATTGAACTGTACTAAGCAAAAATGACTTTAGATAAACACCACATTTGTTTCATTGCTTTGTTTTTACTGCTGAAGTAAGAGTGTTGAACTTTCTTCTGCTGCATCCTATTCTACTGTGATTCAGCTGAAAGGTTTGTTTGAGCTGCACCCTCTACTGTAAAGGCATGCATTTGCATTTCCTTCATCCTGAGCCTTATTCATTTCACTTTTGGTGTGAAAGGGCCTTTACATTTGCCAAAAATAGAACTTTTGATGTTGTTGTTGTTAAAAAAACAATCAAGAAGGCTTCAGCCCAGGTAAGAAAAAGTAACGCAAAAGTAACGTTCAGTAACACATTACTTCGATTAAAAATTAACTAAGTAACGCTATTACTTACTTTTTAGGGAGTAACACAATATTGTAATTAGGGCTGAACGATTTATCGTACGATACGAAAAATAACATTGAATTCGTGCTTAAAATGCGATTCTTAGTGCGATTATGAAATCACAAAGGCTGCGATTAGTTTTTTTTTTTTTTTTTTTTTTGTCAGTGAAGTATGGCTCCAAATGCTAATCCATCTAAAAGCACTGTGAGTTTGAGTCGCTTATAATGTACATTTGAAAAGCGACGCACGTTAAACATCTTTCCAGACATGAGAAGCATTTATTAACATCTTGCCCAACAGAAGATAACATTTAATAACATGTTTTTATTCCAAACTCACTTCATAACGACAGTTGAGCATCCTTCTGTGAGATGGTGTGGCTTCTTACACAGAATAAGGCAGTCGTGTGTTTATTAGTCATGTTTAATCAATCAAAGCGTTTCAGTACTCTGTTTATTCAGCTACAGTGATAGTATGATGCGCATCATACTATCAATGTAGCTGAATAAATAGAAGATTGTTTATTCATCATTCCAGGAATCCCTATGGGCCCACAGGGATTTCCTGGAATGATGCATGTTATCTACTTCTGCGGCAGGGCATATTTGGAGTTTCTGCGTGTGCCCAGATGGAGAAGCATTTATTACTAATCACAGAGCCGTACAGCTCTGACAAGCTGCGTATAAAATAATCGCAGCCTTTGCCAAATCGCTTGCGATAAAATTTGCGATAAATCGTGATATATCATACAGCCCTAATTGTGATGCATTACTTTTTAAAAGTAACTTTCACCAACATTGCTCATTGCTGTATTTCATTGTATCTGCACTCTTTCATTTATGTTATATACTGTAATCGACATTGAGCTGTAATATTATTCCTGAATCCCAATAAGAGTTTACAGTGTTATGAATTGTTCTCACTAGTATTGACTGGGCAGGAAAGTAGTCTGTGTATCTGAGGCCAAAGTTTGATTCTGACAAAAGATAAAGTTTTTGACTAAAATATTTGATTTTGAAATGGTTTGTTTTGTTGGTGTGTAGTTCTGAGATTGTTTATAGTTATATAAGAAAATGGTGAATTGTTTCATGAATTGTGTTAGCAATCGAGAAAAACTGTAATGCCAAGGATTTTGTCGTTGTTTTCAATAGATGTTTAATTATTTATTACACAGTTAATGAAGTAATAAATGCTAATTATAGCGGTTACTTTAGGAAAAGTACAGCTAAATCCAGTCTCCATGTATTTACAGTATCTGTACGTACACTATATCAGCCCTGCTATAGTGTGATGTGATGATACTCGTGTGATGGTCTTGTCTCAGTCCTCTTTATCTGGTCACTTGAGACCAACGTAAGGGTTCTTCCATCAAGCTGGCTAAAGTGGGGATTAAGTAGGGCATTTCTCCCTGTCAATATATAATCATTGAGCTCAGCTGGGATGACATAGATCTGTTTCCTCTGTGAGTGAGTGATTGTGCTAGTCTATCACAGGCTGTGATGCACCAAACCACTGATTTATGCCCCCACTTCTGTCACTGTTGTTGTTCTTTTCTATGCATGTTAATGTCGAGGGAATTGCAGTGGAACAGTAGCATGCTGTCTCGTTTAATAAAAATCAGTGATAATAAATTTAGGCTGCAATTGAAAAAGCTGAATTCCCTAGCTGGGGGGTGACACATTGGGGTGCTTGGATATGACCCAGTTTACATGTATCTGACTGAACATGACAGAAAATATAATAAATGTCTGATTTTCAAGAAGACACACTGCTTTGGACATACAGGAATAGTTCACTCAAAATGTTAATTCTGTCCTTGTGTCCTGAATCACTTTATTTTGAAAAATGTTGCAATCCAGAATGCTGTTTTGGACCCCATTGGCTTTCATTGTATTGGCAAAAATGGTTGAAACATTCTTCAAGGTTTGGAAAGACATTAAGGTGAGTAAATGACTGCAATAAGGTGAGTAATCAAAAATGTTTACAGCAAGAAAAAGATCATACTATGATCTTTCATACTTATAATCATACTAATAATGCAAATACTTATCATACTTGTAATCATACTAATAATGCAAATACTTATCATACTTATAATCACACTAATAATGCAAATAATCAAATGTCTAAACATCCTCAATAAATAAGTTTCAAAAGTAAGAAGAAAAAACACTCCACTTTATTTGAAACTCTTTGGAAATGTTAAACAAGCAAATCAAAGAGAGTGAGGGAGGAAAAAAATACGCTCATGAACCAACTAGGCTTCTTGAACTAATGGAGACAGCAGCTAATGGGTTAATTTAATTCCGCTAGGCAGCACACTCTGTCTTGTTGCTAACAATTAGCCGGGAATGGAGTTGTTAATTTTTAATGATGAGCAAGGTAACGGGAGAAAACAGAGGAAAAGCCTTCTGCACTTAACAGAACTACCAGAGGCCAGTGTGGCACTCTGTGCTTTATGTATACACAAAATTACAAAAAAGTATTTTTAAAAAAAAGTTTTGAATATTTTAATGGGACTCACATTGTTGATTTTAATTATCTATCTATCTGTCTGTCTTTCTGTCCGTCCGTCCATCGGAGCAATCTATCATTGATGCCTATGTTAATGGTCTCTATCTCTGTGGCAGCTATCTCGCTCACAAACTCAATATTGTTGATTTGTATAACATCCACATTGATGCTCAAGCCCTTTCACTCACTTGCACATTAAAATGCTGATATTGTGGATACTGTATCAGCACTTCATAGACCATTAACAGGGAAGGCATTGACAGAAGTTTAGGACAGGAACAGAGGGACTCTAGTATCTTCATCCTCACTGTTTATTTCACAAAAGTTTTCTCTTCTTATAAAATGATCAAATACCTGAAAAGATGAGGAAGGAATTATAGTAACAGCAATTATAGTAACATTAGAGTAACCAAACACATGCAACATGCGGCACAACGGTCTGTATTTGTACAAGGATTCTAATGCAAATTGGGACTGATAATCAAACATATGTGAGCTGTGGGAGATCCAATAATATATGGAATAAGGACATGAAAGCATTTAAGTACACACACAAAATAAATATTTTATTGATAGTCTTGACAACAGTTGGGACAAAAACATGTAGATGTCTTTTCCTTAATTCTTGATTCAAATTTTGAAAACAGATTTTCAACAATTTTCTTTGCTCCATGAGTGATACTTTTAATTTGTTTGTTTGTTTTTCGTTTCTGCCACCTTGCATTCAGAAAGAACAACTTGTGGATACAGAATGTCATTGAGCAGTACCTCAATATAACAACATAGCAATTATGGACTTTACCCTATATTAATATATGACAAATGATTAATTAGTTTCCATGATGATAAACTCATTGGCTCAAGAATAAAAACTGAAGTTTACTTAATTGATTTGTGTTAAAACTACAAGAACCATTTTTGTTGACATAACTAACTGGGCTGCGTTTCCCAAAAGCATTTTGAGCTAAGTTGATCGTAGAGAATATTGGTGGCAATGGTCTCCACGATCAATTTGGGCTCACGATGCTTTTGGGAAACGCAGCCCTGGACAGTGGATCTGTAGTTCCCAACATGCTTTGCAATGTCAGGACTAACACCAGTATTTTCTTATTTGTTTATTATAGTTTGTGTATAATGATGACTAAAACTGCTTGTTTAAACATAAGAAGATTAATTAAAATGCATTAAATTAATAAAAAAGTTGGACTTACATAAGAAAATTTAGTTTGACAGGTAATAAAGTTGTTAAATATACTAGAGTAAATTAATTTGACCTATACCAACTAAATTGTGTTGACACAACTAAACTGATTTATTTTGAATGAACTAAATTAAATTCTTTGTAAAATAGTGATGGGAAGTGCGGCCCTTTCAGACAGTTCATTTCAATGTTCAACAGTTAAAAGAAAAGGTTAACTGGTTCCTTACATCATTACGCAATGATGTCACTATCAATGAAACATTCGAATAAAGTCATTTGTGACCCTGCACACAAAATCATAAGTCGCATTGCTATATTTGTAACAATAGCCAACAATACATTGTATGGGTCAAAATTATTGATTTTTCTTTTATGCCAAAAATCATTAGGATATTAATTAAGGCAATAGATGCTATTTACACTAAGTGAAAATAGCAATATATTCTATTTACACTAAGTGACAATAGCAGCATTTTCTTAGCGATATGCTATTTACACTAGGATTAAAACAGGGATAGATTCTGTATACACCATGTAAAAGTATAAGTTCTTTGCAATAAGAGTAAATAGTAATTAAATGCTATCTATACATTATATTGGCAGATACTATTTGCACCTCAGTATTTTTGTACATTAACAGGATGCAATAATATCACAGAGTGTAAATGATTATATTTATTAAAATTATTAAATGGATGCTGCCTTATTGGGAGAATAAAAACCCTCCCTACACCTTCCCCTAACCCTACCCAATAAACATTATTAATATTATTATCGTTCGTTTCCACACTTAGAACATTTTTTTTTTTTTTTATTGAAAATAAATGTGAGATCGGCAAAAAGCGGATTTGAACCTGTGTCGATCGCGTTAAAAGCCAGGTCTGCGAGCCTTGCTGCACCATTGAAGACATTCTGTGTGTCTTCCTTAAAACTTGAGTTGCACAACCAGACATTGGTGGGCAGAGTTAGTGTAAATAGTGTTTGCCAACAAGGAACGCTATTTGCACTGTGTATATAGACACTCCGATTAAGTAAAGATCATATTCCATGAAGGTATTTTGTAAATTTCCTACTGTAAATATATCAAAAAATTATTTTTGTAAGTAATATGCATTGCTAAGGACTTCATTTGGACAACTTTAAAGGCAATTTTGTTGTCCAGGGTCACATTTATGTAAAAAAAAAAAAGAAAAAGAAAAAAAAGAAGACATTTATGACATTTATGTCAGCACATATTGAAACACTGAAAAAAAGTTATTTGTGTGAACACGCATTGCTGATTATTGCCTTTCATTCATCATTCATCAAATTAATGGTGTTTGTGATCAGTTTCATTCCTGTAGCTCAGTGGTTAGAGCATGGCACTAGCAATGCCAAGGTCATGGGTTCGATCCCAGGGATTGCACATACTCAGATACAAATGTATAGTATAATGCAATGTAAGTCGCTTTGGATAAAAGCGTCTGCCAAATGCATAAATGTAAATGATCCTTCATGTCGGATATTCAACTGACCAATATTGAGTAGCCTAAAACTTGGATAAGTTTCATAAAAGTTTTGCAACTACAGCACAGATTACAGACATTGATGCACAGACGTGGATATGATCTACATGTCTGAAGAAAGAATAAATCAGTCTTATAAACTCCTTGATTTAGCTTAACAACTTAAAATGTAAACTGCATGGACATTAAATCATAGTAAAATTCATTTTTTTCCTTGTTTTAATATGTAGGCCTATTTAATAAATCTAGTCATAAGCATATTTCCAGTATGTGCCTCAGGTATGCATAGTATCGTCAAATCGCTCATCAGAATCCTCGGTAATCCGCGACAAACTTCAACAGTTGGTTGAACTGGCTCATTCGAACTGGTTGTTTTTGAGTAAGACGTGGTACTTTGGCTGTGTGTCTTGAGTCATCAACCTGAAACTAAAGTCCAAATCAGTTCGATTTTGTGGACCAGCTTGACCTGAGAACCAGCTCAAAAGAGAAATTCTCTAGGTTGAACATCACTAGAGTAAAAACTTTTATTGAATTAAATTAAGTAAGGGTAATGAATTCACTTTTTGAAAGCCAGTTGGGAGCTTTATTTCTCATAATTACAACTTTATTGTCACAATGTGACTTCATATCTCAAAATTGTGACTTTATCTTGCAATGTTTCTTTTTATTGGTATTTTGAGGTTGAGGTTTAGGGGTGGATGTTTATGCTTAGTAATGAAATTACATTTCTCATGAAATCGGGTTGGATTTCATTTCTAATTTGAAATCGTACAAATTCATATGAATTCACCATCACTCCACCAAAACGAAAAACAGTTATGTTTTTTAATGAGATCAGTTGGGATTTTATTTCTTATTTTAATCTTTATCTCTCAATTTATTTTTTTATTTATTTTTGTATTATTATTTTTAATAAATAGGCAAAAACAGGCTTCCATACCTATAGGTTGCTGTTTGATGTTATGTGCATTAAAATGAAACAATTTCAGTTTTGAGTAAACTTTTTTTGACTGATTATTAGAATAAAATTAATTATTAACACAGTGCTATAGAAATATTAAGCATTATAGACACATTTTTAATGTTAAAACAAATAATCAGAAAAAACGAGAACAAATCAATCATGTTCAGTCATTCATGATGATAGCGCACTGGTATTTAAGCAAGCATGCATCATTTAAGAGTTAGCTGGATAAGCCAAGGATAATCTTGCATAAGCTTCCTTGGATTTGACTGGGCAGCTCTGGCTCTGGACTGAAATGAAATGGTACATAAAAATGACTGAGATTCCCACTTGTCCAACCATTTAACCCTGTTATCTCCAGTAGTATGTCCTAACTAGCCAGGCAAGGGCACATACATTGAGCAGTGATATTCAACTTAAGCAGTAAACAAACAATGACTTTATTGTTTTGTCTAAATAATTAATGGCACTAACTCCAAGACTTTATCTTGGCAAGCACAAATATCTGTTGAAGAAGATGCTGACAACATATTGAACCATCTGTAGCTCAAATAATACAACAGACATTTTACAAAATGTGTATAACACAGTGTGAATTCACTCACTTTCTCCTAAACACACACACATACACACACAGGTTAGGCCCGTGTCGATCAGAGGCTGTTGAAGTGTTTACAGACAGACAGTGCAGATGAATAAGTGATGCCGTTTATGTATAATAAATGGCACTGCTTCGTTACACATTCTCACAATCAGGAGGGCATTCCAGAGGGCAGTCAGAGATGGACGCCGTGAGCCCCAGCATGCTAACATCATCAACAAGCGCCTAACAAGCGCTCTGCTTAAATGTGGGCTGCTGGGCCGAGAAACCTTGTTGTTGTCTTGCACTGGGATTTGGACTGTTGGTAGTATAGTGTAAAGGAGATGACTGTGTAAATACATTGCCGATACAGCAAATATGCTGCTAAAATGAAGGTGCAGGGAAGGTGAAGAATAAAGGCATCAGTGATTTACATGTTTTACCTTTTCTGGATTAAACTGATTTGCTGGTCATGAACACCCTAGTGCAGCATTTCAAAAATCCAGAAAATCTTTATTACAGTGCTAAACATGTCGCTGTACTTATATACAATACATATATATACATATACAGGTCCTTCTCAAAAAATTTGCATATTGTGATAAAGTTCATTATTTTCCATAATGTAATGATAAAAATTAAACTTTCAATATAACTTTCTTAGATTCATTGCACACCAACTGAAATATTTCAGGTCTTTTATTGTTTTAATACTGATGATTTTGGCATACAGCTCATGAAAACCCAAAATTCCTATCTCAAAAAATTAGCATATCATGAAAAGGTTCTCTAAACGAGCTATTAACCTAATCATCTGAATCAACTAATTAACTCTAAACACCTGCAAAAGATTCCTGAGGCTTTTAAAAACTCCCAGCCTGGTTCATTACTCAAAACCGCAATCATGGGTAAGACTGCCGACCTGACTGCTGTCCAGAAGGCCATCATTGACACCCTCAAGCGAGAGGGTAAGACACAGAAAGAAATTTCTGAACGAATAGGCTGTTCCCAGAGTGCTGTATCAAGGCACCTCAGTGGGAAGTCTGTGGGAAGGAAAAAGTGTGGCAAAAAACGCTGCACAACGAGAAGAGGTGACCGGACCCTGAGGAAGATTGTGGATTCCAGACCTTGGGGGACCTGCGGAAGCAGTGGACTGAGTCTGGAGTAGAAACATCCAGAGCCACCGTGCACAGGCGTGTGCAGGAAATGGGCTACAGGTGCCGCATTCCCCAGGTCAAGCCACTTTTGAACCAGAAACAGCGGCAGAAGCGCCTGACCTGGGCTACAGAGAAGCAGCACTGGACTGTTGCTCAGTGGTCCAAAGTCATTCGGAAATCAAGGTGCCAGAGTCTGGAGGAAGACTGGGGAGAAGGAAATGCCAAAATGCCTGAAGTCCAGTGTCAAGTACCCACAGTCAGTGATGGTCTGGGGTGCCATGTCAGCTGCTGGTGTTGGTCCACTGTGTTTTATCAAGGGCAGGGTCAATGCAGCTAGCTATCAGGAGATTTTGGAGCACTTCATGCTTCCATCTGCTGAAAAGCTTTATGGAGATGAAGATTTCGTTTTTCAGCACGACCTGGCACCTGCTCACAGTGCCAAAACCACTGGTAAATGGTTTACTGACCATGGTATTACTGTGCTCAATTGGCCTGCCAACTCTCCTGACCTGAACCCCATAGAGAATCTGTGGGATATTGTGAAGAGAAAGTTGAGAGACACAAGACCCAACACTCTGGATGAGCTTAAGGCCGCTATCGAAGCATCCTGGGCCTCCATAACACCTCAGCAGTGCCACAGGCTGATTGCCTCCATGCCACGCCGCATTGAAGCAGTCATTTCTGCAAAAGGATTCCCGACCAAGTATTGAGTGCATAACTGAACATAATTATTTGAAGGTTGACTTTTTTTGTATTAAAAACACTTTTCTTTTATTGGTCGGATGAAATATGCACATTTTTTGAGATAGGAATTTTGGGTTTTCATGAGCTGTATGCCAAAATCATCAGTATTAAAACAATAAAAGACCTGAAATATTTCAGTTGGTGTGCAATGAATCTAAAATATATGAAAGTTTAATTTTTATCATTACATTATGGAAAATAATGAACTTTATCACAATATGCTAATTTTTTGAGAAGGACCTGTATATATATATATATATATTTAATAAGTATTTGTGTCTAATTTTCTAATTAAAAATATATCTAAAAATCCAATCAAAGATTGATTTGCTGGACATGAACACCCTAGTGCAACATTTAGAAGATCCATAAAATCTTTGTCACAGTGCTTTATGGTTTCTTACATTTTATCGTGGCTATCAAACACGTCATTGCGCTTTATACAGTGCAAAATCCTATTTTTAATAAGCATTTGTGTTTAATTTCCTAGTTAAAAAATATCAAAAAACCCTTGAAACGATGCATACTTGAGAAACAACACTGCATAAGATATTAAGACTTGTTTTTAAGGAATTTATTTATCTGTTTTATTTTTTTTAAGATATTTTAAAAACGGATGGAAAAAAATTTGCCAGTTCTGCAAGACAAAATACACTTATATTCACAATACTGTATAGGCTAATCTATGAAAATAAGCCTTGATATCTTATGCAGAGTTGCTTATACATCTTGTTTCAAATATTTTTCTTAGCTATTTTAACTGTAACTTTTTATACAAAAATACTAAGAATAGGATTCAGTGTAATTGTTTGATTATATTATATATTATATAATTGTTCTATTATTATTATTATTATTGATGTTGTGCCTTTGTAAAGATTTTTTTTTTTTTTAATTATATATGTATTTATTTATTTCGCTATATGCTTCTCTCTATTTGTGAATTATTGTCCTGCAGTGCTTATTACTGTCCTGCAGACACTCTCTTCAGGGTGTTTGTGTTGTGGAATGCTCTTCTCTAAGAGCTAGGCATGCTGTGGCTCTTATGTCTTTAATCTATCCACCTCCTGCTCTCATCCTTTCCTAATCCTCTTCACTGAGAGAAAAGAGGAAACTGATATTCTCTTCCCATCTGTCAGTAGTTTGAAACTTCTGTAAAGCCTGGGCAACCACCCAGCCTTTTCTAACTGAAAAGAACCAATACAAGGTTGCAAAACTTCAAGAAAGCAAAATTGCCAACACACAAATAAATGTGCTTCACAGTTGCTCAACGACTGTGCGTGCCTGTGTTTGCTGAGGAAAATGATTTGGATTTGCATGGTGTTGGAAATGTAATTTGAAGTATTTGCGTAGCAGCTCAAATAATATCCAATTTGGTCATTTCTTCCTCTGGAGAACATGAACGGGCTGTTGTCTTTGCATATGGCTATATCATGCATCTTAATGACAAGGCCTGTGTTATCTGGGGTAAGGTTAATCTAAAGCTTCATAAAAGAATTTCAAGGGAGCTGAAATTCTTGCATCAAACCTGTTTTATACGTGAGCACCAGTGATGTGATTTTGTGGTTATCTCTGTCTGAAAGCATTTTTACCTCCTTTTGTAGAGCGTGCACCTGTGCAGAATGTTTAAATGCAGTTGGATGCTCATTTTTTTTTGGAATTAATAGCAATGATTTTTGAGAGGAAATCCTACATTCTAAAAAGATGGTTCTTTAAAGGTTCTTTACACATAGTAACTATTCTTCATCCTAAAGAACCCTTTTATGCTGAAATGGTTCTTTGTGTTAGAACCATTTCAGGTTAGGGTTCTATATTCCCACCTTTTTTTTTTTGAGTCTGAAACTGTCAAAACAATTATTTTGAAGCCACCTCATTATTGATTTCCAGGAGCTCAATCATCCAACTATACTTTCAACAGGTACTTGATATCCTTCTTAAAATAACTACAGAACATGTACTCTAAGTGTGACCTCTTTTGTAGTTGAGGATACTTCTCTCCTCTTCTCCACTCATCAAATGACAGAGATACTGAATTTATGATCCATAATATTGTTAGAGTTCTCAATTATAACTTTGCTTTATGCACAAGCATGCCCAGTCACACAAACATTAAAGCTATACAAAAGAATTTCAAGGGAGCTGAAATTCCTGCATCAAACCTGTCACCAACTGTCACACAAACATTAAAGCTATACCATGACTTTTTATCACTTTTTCCCATTGTGAAGGGCTCATATACTGTCAATTCAAAATATATACAGTGCCCTCCACAATTATTGGCACCCTTGGTAATTATGAGCAAAGGCGGCTGTGAAAATAAATCTGCATTGTTTAACCTTTTGATCTTTCTTTCAAACAATTACCAAAATTATAACCTTTCATTGAAGGAAAAGAATTGAAAGTGGGGGGAAAATCACATAATGAAATAAATGTTTTTCTCCTAAACACATTGGCCACAATTATTGGCACCCTTTTATTCAAAACTTTTTGCAATCTCCTTTTGCCAAGATAACAGCTCTGAGTCTTCACCTATAATGCCTGATGAGATCATAGACCATTCCTTCATGCAGAATCTCTCCAGATCCTTCAGATTCCCAGCTCCATGCTGGTGCTTCTTCTCTTTAGTTTACTCCACTAATTTTCTTTAGGGTTCAGGTCAGGGAACTGGGACGACCATGGCAGAAGCTTCATTTTGTGCTCACTGACACATTTTTGTGGTGGTTTTGATGTTTGTTTTGGATCATTGTCCTGATGGAAGATCCAACCACGGCCCATTATTGGATTTCTAGCAGAAGGTCAGGTTTTGATTTTTTTATCTGTTGGTATTTCCTAGAATCCAAAATACCATGTATCTGAACAAGATGTCCAGGACCTCCAGCAGAAAAATAGGCCCACAACATTAAAGATCCAGCAGTATATTTAACTGTGGGCATGGGGTACTTTTTATCCATGTGTGCACCAAACCCATCTGGTTGGTTTGCTGCCAAAAAACTTTTTTTTTTTGTTTCATCTGACCATAGAAGCCGGTCCCGTTTGGAGTTCCAGTCTTGTCTGACAACTGAGTATGCTGGAGATTGTTTCTGGATGAGAGCAGAGTATTTTTCTCGAAACCCCCCGGAACAACTTGTGGGGATGTAGGTTCTGTTTGATAATTTTTTTTAGGCTTTCTGAAACTCAAGACTCAACTAATCTCTGCAGTTCTCCAGCTGTGATCCTTGGAGAATCTTTAGACACTCAAACTTTCTTCCTCTCCGCGCATTAGGACGATTTAGACACACGTCCTCTTCCAGGCAGATTTGTAACATCTTTAGTTGATTGGAAGTTCTTAATTATTGCCCTGATGGTGGAAATGGGGATTTTCAATTCATTAGCTTTTTTCTTATAGCCATTTTCTATTTTGTGAAGCTCAACAATCTTTTGCTGCACATCAGAACTATATTCTTTGGTTTTTCTCATTGTGATGAATGATTAAGGGAATTTGGCCTTTGTGTTTATACATTTCTGTACTCCTGTGGAACAGGAAGTCATGACTGGACAATTTCATTCTCCTAGTCACCCTGGTGTGCTAAAAAATGTAAATATGAATGGGAATATACTTCAGAGATATTTTACTCATAATTGTGGCCAACATGTATTGGAGAAAAACATTTATTTGATAATGTGAGTTTCCCCCCAATTTCAATTGTTTTACTTCGATGAAAGTTTAGAATTTTGTGAATTTTTTTAATGAAAGATCAAAAGGATAAACAGTGCAGATTTATTTTCACAGCCGCCTTTGCTTATATTTACTAAGGGTGCCAATAATTGTGGAGGGCACTATATATATATATATATATATAATATAAAGGGTTCTATTTAGCACCAAAAAGAGTTCTGCTATTGTTACAAGCCAAAGAATCCGAATCTAGTACTATTTAGAACCATTTTTGGTAACACTTTATTTCGATAGTCCACTATAGACATTCTACTAACTACAAGTAACTGTGCAACTACCTGTCAGCTACCATCATTAGAGTATTAGTAGACTGCCTGTTTAATATCTGCTAACACTTTATTTTGATGTTCCCCCAACAGACATCCTACTGACCATAAGTAACTTTTCAAGCATGTTAACTTATTCTACTAACCCTAGCCATAACCCAACAGGCAACTACTCTAATGAGAGTTAGTTGACATGTAGTTACAAATTAATGAGAATTAGCTAGCATGTAGTTGCAAACTTACTTATAGTTAGTATAATGTCTAAAGTTCACTATCGAAATAAAGTATAACTCAATTTCTTAATTTCTTCTACATAGCAGCACAGCTGGACACAGACATAAAATGACCAAGCAGAACGGAGTGAGTGCTGTAAAAGAGGCACAGATGATCAAAGAAGCTGCCCGAGGGGAAGTGAAGGACAGGGTCTTGTCACGTAAATAATGACGGATGCAATTGCAAGTTAATCTCTTTATTAAGAGCTTCACACACTGATGGTCAGTCACAGGTAAGACACAACAACCACAGCAGGAGAGTGGTGACGCAGGGACCTCGATGGGCGATGAGAGATCCGATGAGTCGTGACTGGTGAAGTGTGTCCGTGAAGCGGTGCCGTGTAATCCGTGGGTGAAAACCAGAGAACGATCCAACGAGGAACAGGAAACAGGAAACAACGACGAGAAATCCAATCCAAGGAACATGAAACACGAGAAAACACGGGACACAACACCAGGACTCCAAACAACGATCTGACAAACATGAGACGAAAGACAAGGCGTTAAATAGGCAGGTGTAATTGCGCATAGCTGCCGCTGATCAGACGATCAGCGGCGACGCCCACACGAACAATCAGGTGACACACCACAGAATCACGCAGACACCAGAATGAGACAGCGGATTCATGAACCGTGACAGGTCTGACTGTAACTATCTCTATTAGCTTTATTGGCTTGCCCCTGTAGTAACCACCTCCTCCTCTCCCCTCAGGCCTGCCATATGATGGGCGTCCAGGGGGCCTCTACCCCCATGGCCATCCATATAGGGTCACGTGGGGCCCTGTCAGCTGGGAAGCCTGTCACCAGTTGCCCGGCTGAAGTGGGGAAGCATAGACCATATTGGGGTGGTGTTTCTCCCCATCTAATTAGATGCTTAGCCTAGTCATTATACTACAGTTGAGCTGACACAGAACAAATTGTGTCGCTGTGTTTTCTGTCTCCTCTGAAAAGAACCTGTGTGAGAAGGGTGAAAAGGGTCAGCTGTGGAACAAGGAGTTTTTTTTTTTTGGCCAAGTCTCCTTTCAACTTTGACCCCTGGCTCTCACTTCTCAGCGGTGAGAACGGAGATACAATAGGACCCATGGGCTGCTGTCAGTAACTACAAGTGCAGAACAAAACTGCCACTGCAGGAGTCCATGTGGAGTTGTTATTCACGCTCAGAGTCAGGTTCACTGCCCTAAACCTTCTATAGAGACATTTTAATCTGTCTAATTGCTTTCTAGTACTGATTGGTCGAAACAAACTGAATGGTTCTGCCTGATCTTATCAGTATTCATAAATATGCATATATATTTTTAGGTTTTGGAAGATGCATACAAATTTGCTAAACGTTTTTTAACTACAAGTGTAGAGTCATATAAATATTTGTTGTCCTGTTTCTCGAGAGGGAATTTGCAAGATAACAATCAGAGGTGAATGGCTTTAATATTCTGATACATATTCAGAGCTATAATATTCCATAATATAACGTAATCATTTAAGCTTAACTAGTGAGCAAAACATCGATGTTGTGCATTCAATAGTAAACATCATANAATATATTTTTCCTTCAACCTAAAACACAGCACAACACGATGCGTAATTCAAGATACATGTAAAACACCAGTGAAAAACAATGCAGAAAATTCCTTCATATTAATACACTATTTTTACAGACTTTTCTAAGAGATTACATTTTCAAAAACATTGTACATATCTGAGAAAAGCTTTAGGTTTTAGAAGCTGTCCATACATTGATGTTTATACATTTCATAACAATGCACAGTATGTGTGCCAGAACTACACTTTTCACTCTTAACTATTGCGTATGTACAAATTCTTATACAAATATTAATACAGGTCACATTGAATGTAGGAGTATATATTACATTCATTTCACAGGGTGCATCAGATAAACTTTTATTTTTATTTAAATGTATTTATTATTTATATTAATTTAGCTGTAATATAAACCATCTAAATTTACTTCTTTGCAGACCCTCAAAGCAGTGCAAAAAATATATTTTTCACTAATACATGTGTTGTACAACATAGACTAGTGACTGACGTTTCTCTTTGATTTACGTCATACAACGTATTCAATAACTCCCAAAGTTCAATGAGGCTGAAAGCCGACTAGTCTTGATCACCAAATCTTGAGCTGATCCACAATATTTTTCTTCTCTATTCAAATTTCATATTTAACTTGCCTCAGGCAACTGGTTTTGGACAACTATTGGACAAAACAGTAAGAGCGCCACAATTAGAGAGAATGGCAAATCGACGAGAAGATATAAATTGATGAGCTCAGAAATGCCTAATCTCTCTGTGCATGTTGGCCAAGCAGCTGCATGAACACTTTGAAGCCTCAAAGTGAATGAAGAGAGTCATCTCCCTTTTCCTGCTGTTCTTTTTCTCTTTCTGTGTTTCTGTCACTCTTTGTGTGGGCAAACGGATAGTGTACAATGTTACACCCTCTGTCTTGCTGTGCGTGGCTTGCAGCATTGTCTTGGGTTTTCTTTTGTGAGGTTTTTGTCAATGACTGAAGCGTTGGTGGGCAATTTAAACTGCACTTTTCAAGGACTTGCAAGGTCTGTTGGCTTGTAAAGTCAGTCACATGCATTGTTTCCCTATTGTTTGGCCCTCAGGGTGAGTTAACTGTTGGTCAACAGAAATAATACTTTGGAGGACTAGACCATATGATTTATGTGTTACTTGAAGATGGTAATTTTCTAATGACTACCCTTTCATATCTTTCAAATGTCAGAGTTCAAAAAACATTTGGTACAGGGTTGCAAATCTCCTTCCACTGTAGATGTAGTATCAAACTTAAGGGATAGTTCACCCCAAAAATGAAAATTCTGTCATCATTTACTACCCCTCATATTGTTCCAAACCTGTATAAATTTCTCTTTTGCTGTACACAAAGTAAGATATTTGGAAGAATGTTTGTCATCCCCCCCCCCCCCAATTGACTACCATAGTAGGTATGGTAGTCAATGGGGGGGCAAAATCTGCTTGGTTCCAAACATTCTTCCAAATATCTTCTTCTGTGCAAAGAAACAAAGAAATTTATACAAGTTCGTCACAACTTGGGGGTGAGTAAATTATGTCAAAATTTTCATTTTTGGGTGAACTGTCCTTTTAGTCTCATTACTTGATACATTAAGTATCCTTACCCCTTTTTAATATGGGCGTGTTAGAACTAAACTGATAGTTTGCTCAAGGCTCTTGATCTGCTGAATTTCAAACAATGCTATAACTTCTTGCTTTCCTGTATTCTGCTTCAGCTCTCTTTCCCTTGGTAAACCATATGTATGTGTGTGAATGTTAGAGTAGTTTAAGTGTTTAGTCTACATAATAAAGTCTTGTTGTCCATGTTTCATGCTCATATACTGGAGTCCAAAAATTATATATATACAAAAAAATATACCTGATATCTAATGCACTAACTAAGCTGAACCTTATTGTAAAGAGTTACTGGAAATGCTTTTATTTATTTATATATATTTTTTTACATTATTTTCTAATTTAATACAAAATGTTTATTACCAGCATGAAAAAAATAATTTTTAGAATTTCTTGGTATTTGGTTTGTCTCCCTTGTGCTTCAATGAAAGCAGCACTCAAGCTGAATTTTGCACACAGGATGATCATGATCAATGTCATAACATCTGCTTGATTTTATTTGATTAGTGACCAATAAATCAGACATATTTCTTGATTTTATGTCATAACTTTGTTTAAAATTGATCAAAATGCTAAAACTTAATTTCCAAGTTTAAAATAAAAAATATCAATTTTGAATGTGGTCTCAGACTTTTGTTAGATGATGTCTTGTAAGAGTTTTAAAAAATGTATTTAAAAAAAAAAAAACGTATATAAAAACAACCAAATTTGTCTCATATTGTTGGTGGTTTCTTCATAATATACATTGCAAATTGTTTCAGACCCATTCCAACCCATGCTGTTGCCAGATTGGTTTAAATGGAACAAATTGTTAGCAAAGTGCTAATGCATGGCTGATTAGCCACAAACAAATGTGGTACCCTGCGGTCCATATCTGAAAGTGATTATTCATGTCATTCAGAGATTCAGTCAGTCTTTGATAGTAAGAAAGACTGGCACTGGTCCTAACCTGTGGTTAGTGATAAAGCATGCTGATTAATGGCGGTATTTTATTTAAATCCACTCATGCAGGTTTATTGAAGCTTGTGTCAATAAGTACATGTGCATCTTGATTATTTGTGACCGCTATCGACTGGCCATGTGTAATTTGTCCACTTTGCTTAGCAGGAAGTGCAGTTATGCACAAGTCCTTACATGGGAAGAACATCCAGAAACCTTCCCCCAAGTGCCACGGCATTCCCCTTCGTCTCTGGGACAAGGAGAGACATCTCGAGAGCCTTGTCGCCATGTGCCCTCGGTAAGAAATCCGTCAAGGAACAGCTTTCATGGGAGTTGCGCTTTAGCCGGATCAATACATCTGTGGAGTACTTCCCAAGATGGATGACACAGTCCCCTCTTGTTAGCTAGACTTCGTCAGCCAGCCGTGATCTGGCATTACCTGGATCACAGAGCAAGATCCTTAGGGACCCTGATCTGACTCCATCACATAGCAGTCATTTAAGGCTTCTAATGAATGTTAGTGTTGACAATGATAGATCTAAACAACACTGATTTGAGCAATATATCATTTGCACATGGGGGGCTGGAAGTAGTGAGGTCATATTGCAGGTTAATGGGTCATAAAGGAATTCATGATTAAAATCCTGTCAAATTACTCTCAACCCTGAGTTTAATTAGGGCCGTCCTTTGGGTGGGGCATACTTCCAAATACTTTCTTTCTTTCGTAAAAATAATAATAAAATACAAAATAATTGAAAAAAAAAAAAAAATGGATGTTTGACTTCTATTCTAATCTTCTATAAGATTTGTATATTCTACATATTAATATCATGTTTGTTCATAGAATTATGCTTTGCATTGCATGAACATGAGTTATTTGTGTTGTTTTTAATTTGTATTTATTTTTTATTATAATTAATTTATGAAAAAAAAATATATATATATAAAAAAATAAGATAAAAATTAATGATTGATTTCTAGTCAGCTGGAAGAGGTATGTAGATTCGTGCAGGTATATTTTACATAAAAAATATCATGTTTTGTATTGCATGAACAAGTCATTGTATTCAGTGTGGTTCATATTTTGAAAAAGTGCCTAATGATAGACCAGTGACAGATTTTAAATGGGAGCTGTAATCTTATTGTTGTGCCTCACTGGAAAAGAAAACAACATGCCACATTTTCATTGTCATTCCCACCACAGCAGATGTGGAATATAAAGTGAACTCAGGGTGGCATGTTTAGGCCCTGAAGCCAGTCAATCCCTATAGCACAACAACAGTGTGAGAGCTGCATGGTTAATATTGCCATGTCAACATAAGTGGGACAATACCAGTAACCCAGCTTGATAAAAAGTTGAGATTAACCTTGCAGAGGAACAAAAAGAGGAACTACAACCACAAACCTGTCATTCCCCGGAACACCCTGACAGTTCAATAAGAGTCCTCATGCAAATATGTTGGCCACTAACGGTTTTTGGGTTATAATTTGCTTTGTCGTAGTTTGTTGAGGTGCAGCATATCTGATGTTTGAATTTTCAATTCAAAGGAAATCATCTGTGGAAGGTGCAACTCGAAACTCAAGTAGACTGAACAAAATATTTAATGGGACTTTTTTAATATCATGCAACTTTTTATTTGGGAGCTGCATTCACAATAAATAGGAATGGAAGTACAAGGATTATTTGTCTTATAAAGCATTATTTGAGCTAGCTTATGAAATTGAAACATATCATTTTTGTCAAATGCAAATTTTCAGTTCCAAATATTTTGCATAGAAAACATTTGTTTTTAAAAACCTATTTTCTTCCACAGAGACAACGAGAATGAGAGCCACCCGTCGTCACGGTTCATTTATTGATCATTTGATGATTGGGTAAATGACACTAGGGGCTTAATAATGAAGGATTGATGGAGAGCCCTACTGAGTGTGTGTTGAAAAGGAACAGAATGGAGTAAAGTATGCAACTCATGGGAGGTTGACGACTTCAGTGAACGTTAAGAACAGTTTGGGGCCAATAGAACATATGCTGAGCTGCTGTCTGTCAGCTTTGTGTGGTTATCTGACACACCTTTTATTCATGCCTGTCCTTCTTTTTGCCAGTAACTGTTCCACCTCCACCCAAACTGTATTATCGGTGTCAAGAGTCAGTTTTGGCATATTGGTGGAAAACAACACTTAATCATTTGAAATTATTGTGGTCTCTAATCTGATGAACATTCATGTCTGGCTTCATATGAAAAGATGGACACAGAAACACACACAGTTTAGAGAAATTCAAGTTGTTTATTTATTTTGCCTAAGGTGGGTGTGATGTTTCTAGAAGTGATACTTGAAAGACAGAGCAGTAAAATACAATATCAAGGAGACATTAGCTAGAACACATATAGTGTACTAAAGCAAAACACTACAGGCAAAAAACATTTTTATGCACTGGTCAACTGTGAGATTTTGGCCTTTTTGGCTTTTAATCATGTGTTACTTTAGACTAGTGGAAAGGAAACATCCAAAATGCACTTTTATGTTTATTAAATGTTTCTTAAAGTATATTGCATTTTATCTATTTGCATCAATAGATTTCAATTATAGTGCATATTTTTAAGGACTGTTTTCTCTAAATGTATTTTTTTTTTTTTTTTTTTTACTGAGCCAGAAATCTTCAGTAGCTCTTACATACACCATGCTTTTTCTGGCTGTTTTTTTTTCATGCTATTTTCTGATTTATGGAGTGATGAGATACCCCGTGTAAAACCATTAACTAACATCAACAAAATAAAAAATAAGAAACAAAATAACAATTATTTTTTAAGAAAAATTGTTATACAAAAAAGTTTGCAATTCTTAATGTAATCAAGTCAGCTGTGATATCAGTTCTTTCTTTTTTTTCTTTTTTTTGCCCTATTTATCTGGGGAGTCTTGCCTTAATTTCATTAAATTTCAATATTTAATGTTAAATTATAGTAGTAACAATAACTAAAAAGAAAGAAAGAAATATAATGACTGTTTTCAGACAGACCACTCTCGTTTTCCACTTAGTCTCGATAGTCTCGCCCTATGATAGATGAACATTAACAAAAAATAATCACTTCTTTAAGAAACAAAATGATTTGTTTGAATTGTAAATCAAAAAGAAAAAATATCTAGTGCACTGAGTGGAAAAAAAAATTATTATAGAGGTCACGTTTGGCCTTCTAACAAGACCTGAGACCTCTGGACCTGTGTGTCTGTTAATCGTGGGGCATACTGCTGAGAGAGTGAGGTGGAAATGATTCACTCTGCTGTCTATGCAATATTTAAGGCCCTTAGCCTGGGTCCCATTAATGGAGCCTTTTGCTGCTGTTTTCTGCCTCTCACTCAAAAAAAAAAAAAACTCTCTCTGACATGAATTACATTTACATCTCTCCAGACTGGAGGGATCAGCAGCTTTTGCAGCTTCTTTGGTGAGGCAGAAAATGATTTTTAGTGTTATTAATAGTGAAACTGCTCTTTGAATGTGCATCATAAAGATAATCCATTAATTCAGCAGCAGGAATATTATGGCGCTTTTCCACTGCATGATATGGTTCGGTATGGCACGATACAGCTTACTTTTTGGCTCTTTTCCACTGCATGGGGTGGCTCAGTACGGAACGGAACGATACGGCTCACTTAAATAGTACCACCTCAGTTGAGGTTCCAAGCAAGCCATACCGATACTAAATGTGACATGCAAACACTGCAGATCACTGATTGTCAGAGAGAATCGTCACTACCAGTGTCATTGGATTTGAAATACGAGACACCAAACTCGCTAGCCACCGCAGTATCATTTGTTCGCGAAACGACTTGCTTTAAACGACTGTCGCATGCAACTTGAAAAAAGAAATGGCTATATCGTGGTCAGTAGGTGAGGTGCAGACTCATTGGAAGATGAGGAGTGGATCCACAGCAGTAGAGGCAGCACAACTATAATGATCATTCTATAATCCCACCCACATTGAAGCGGTACTAACAATGGAAAAGCAAACAGAAAGTAAAGCGAGCTGAGCCGCGCCGTACCGAGCCGAGCCGAGTAGTACCACGAAGTGGAAAAGTGCCATTAGGCTGCTGTCACTTTAAGAGAAATAGAATTTCATTTGTTTAGCCAACAAGACTAATACAATATCCCCCGGTTTCACAGACAAGGTTGAAGCTAGTCCTAGACTAAAATAAATGTTTCAGCTGTTTTAACTGGAAGCAACTTGCACTGACATTTCTTAAAATATGTCACTGCCATTGTTTTGTCTCAAGATGCACACTAGTCATGTTTTTTTCTAAGGCACATTTATAAAAGCTACTTAAATGTCCTAATTGAACTAAGGCCTAATCCTGGGTTAGTCTAAGCCCTGTCTGTGAAACCGGGCCTACGTACAGTATGTTAACATTATTTTAGTGTGGAAAAATCACTTACTAATAATTTCTGTGCATTTAAACTTTTCAAAAAAATGGCCCAAATTTAACTCCTTTGTGCAGTAAATGCCTTGTTTGTAAGTGCTTTGATTATTTGTAAAGAAAATGGACAAGATGAAATTATTATCTGTGGTACTCAACAATATGCCACAAATGCTGTCAGCTGAACTTAACTTTTACTGAACATGGAATATTCCTTTAAGAAATTGTGAGAAATAATCTAGATTTTACAAAGTCAGTGTTATTACTAACATATTTCTATATATGCACAATAGACCACAGTATGAGCCCCATCTAGTGTTATCCGAGTGTGTGAAAATGCATGCGTGCATTTGTGTGGCAGCATGTCAAGCTCACGCTGCGATTCATTTTTGATGATGCTCAGTGAGTCAGCTCACTATTTTGACAGGCTGTTGTGTGTGATGTGACAAGCTACATTGGCCTCCATTTTCAATTCATCAGCATGACAAATTCACCACAGCACGTTGATCCGCTCCTTCCCAATAAGGCCTCTGGATATCACAGTCCCAAACCGCAGAGAATAATGACATCGCAGGAGATCATTAGGCCTGGACTGACGGACAGGCCATGTGATTGTCTACCTCAAAAGTCCACAAGGCAGTGACCCCGGCACCCACCCTTGATCTTGGGGCTTCGGCCCCTTTCTTTGAGACTGCCGAACAAGTGGCTCCTGGTGTTGTGGAAGAGTGAGACTTAAATATTTAATCTTTTCTTTTTTTTCGTCCTCCCTTTGCCCTCCACTCATATAATCCTGCAGTTCCAATGCCCTGCAGCTGTGAGTGACAGAAAGGCACATGGTGCCCTATGAAAAATGTATCTTCAGAGGCTGACACTGTATGGGAATTTTACTACAGGGACAAGGCTTGATCTTGCGATGAAATAAATATGTTTCCTCAGCTTTGTGCCGTAGCAGGATCTGCTTCACGGGATGCCGGCACAGGTGTTGAGTCGAACTTATGTAACATCAGATACCCGCTGTGCTGGAACAAAGAGGCGCTCCATCTCCATCTGTGTCTGCGGCCATATATAAGACAAGCTGTTGTTTTGAAGCATTCGATCAGAGGCTGGGAAGTTTTCAAACTCAATTCAATGCTGATGGGTTGCACTGATGTTGCCGTTTAGATCAGACAAAGCTATGATGTCTATCATGAAAGGGAGAACATCTTGATAAAAAGATTTTCCAAAACAACAGACTTTTACTTTTTGTTTCTGGTCTACAACTCTATTTAACTCTCCTGGTCTGCTGTGATTGATTCCATTTAAACCCGTTGCAAGGTTTCCGCTAGTAGTGGCCACTCGTGCAATGTAAGCGATGACTTACATCTGAGTGAATGAGATGGAAGGAAGTTAGTGAAGGAAGGGCATAGAAAATTGGACTTAAATGCAGCCCACGTCCAATTTTTATGCTATTAATCGCGATCTGCTGTGACATCTCAATCATGTTGCATTTTGGTCCATAGATCTGCCTTAAGTGAATTTTGGCTGCGTCTGAAAACTTAGGCAGCTGACTTGTAGCCTCGCTGCCCTTTCATTTGAAAGCCACATTTCTAACATCTGTAAAACCGCATTCTTCCATCTTAAAATATATATCTAAGCTACGACATATGCTCTCAATGACAAATGCAGAACAGTTAGTTAATGCGTTCATGACCTCAAGGCTAGATTACTGTAAAGCTCTACTGGGTGGTTGCCCTGCTCGTTTGATAAACAAACTACAGCTGGTCCAAAACGCAGCAGCTAGAGTTCTTACTAGAACCAGGAAGTATGACCATATTAGCCCGGTTCTTTCAACACTGCATTGGCTCCCTATTAAACATTTGTATAGAGTTTAAAATCTTGCTAATTACTTACAAAGCACTAAATGGTTTAGCTCCCCAGTACCTGAGCGAGCTCTTAATGCATTATAGTCCTTCACGTCTATTGCGATCTCAGAATTCAGGCCAGTTGATAATACCTAGAATATCAAAATCAACCACAGGCAGTAGATCCTATGCCTTTTTAGCATCTAAACTTTGAAACAGATTTGTTCGGGAAGCAGACACACTCAGTTTAAATCTAGACTAAAAACAAATCTCTTTAACCTGGCATACACATAACACATTATCTACATGTAAATTGTTAGGCTGCATAAATTAGGTCAGCCGGAACCGGGAACACTTCCCTTAACACCTGATGTATTCGTACATCATAAGAAGAATGGCGTCTACGCTAATATTAGTTTCTCTGTTTATCCCGAGGTTTGCCATAGTCTGCCAGATCCAGGCAGTATCCAGTTGAGATGAAGGACCTGCGCCTAGACACGATGAAAACGCAGCCCTGATGTGTCAACTTAAAGCTGCAGTCCGCGATTTTTCCTCTTTGTCGCCATCTCTTGTTTGAAACCTGCAATTGCAGTCATATGCGGAACAGTTATCTGTACGTGCGTTGTGCATCTGCACAGCTCGTCAGCGCGGATGAATCTAATGCTTGCTGTCAGTCACTACACCGGTGTGGATACTGTACTTCAGAATCACAGACTCTACGTCTTGAAAGTATGACCAATATAAGAATTTTCACTGGAAAATATCATCTGAACAAGTAAGTAACATGTCTGCCACTTTTGTTCTGACCAACTGAGGAAAAAAGCATTAGGCCTACAATAAATCGCGCTGCCAATGATGATTAAATCTAACGATCGCTTAGCTCGGATCATGTCAAACCGTGCAAATTATTATTACTGTTATATTGTTCTCAAATTGTTAATGTTAACAACATCAGCATTGCGTGACTATGTATGTATGTATGTATTTAGTGTGTATAAGCGTTACCTGTAGATTTGAATCTCTGTAGCCACTCCACAGTCCAAAGTCTTTTTCTTTTGACTACGGGTGAATCTCCAGTTGTCACTGATGATTGTCATTTGGAACTTTCTGGATTACAATCCGCCATCAAAATGATAAGTTTAATTATTTCAGCTTCTGTGAGAAAAGGCTATAAATGTGCCGCAACCAGCAGCATCCTCACATGATAAAACCGACGTGCCTGGACTCCTTTCTGTTTACGGACGTGACGTAATGACGCACAGACGAACTGCTGCATGCTCGAATTTCCCGCGGAAATCCGCCATGTTGCTCTTATTTTAAAACATTATTACAAGCTTACCGTTGTGAATCGAGACAAGATAATTAGATAGTTTTGAACACTGGCTGGTTATGTACTTGCTCAAAAATTGATTTTGGATCATTTTTAACCAAAAAAGTTGCGTACTGCAGCTTTAACTATCCCATGCGAAGGCCTCCTTCCCTTTCCCTTCCCTATGTTATCAAAATTATTCCAGTTCGCATAGATCTGCGGACACGACAAATTTTTCTGTATTATGCAGACCAGACAAGTAATTTGGCAATATCACTTTGTAAAAAGACCAAGCGTCTGCGCACATACACATTCAAACACGTAGCCTAAATGAACGACAATAATGCATTAAAGGTCTTCAGTTTTCAGTAGGAAAGGTGTCATTCAAGTGATTCAAGTGATTCAATCAAAAACCTACTTTAGCTCGATAATAATATTTTCTTAGAGCTGCTGTAAATCCAAAACAATGTCAATTAATTTTCCTATTATCACTGCGAAGCTGCTTTGAAACAATCTGTATTGTGAAAAGTGCTATATAAATGAAGATGACTTGACTTGACTTGACTATCAGGCGATGACTTTGGCGTTTGTGCATAAAGGTAGGCCTACTTCACAAAACTGATTTCAGACACTTCTGAGGCAGCGTAACAGTCTAATGATCTACAGCAAAATAGAGCGTGATAACTATAACTGGTGATAACTAAGCGACCACTCCCTTGGTCAAAATCAAGAGGTCGAGGGTCTGTCCAAATAAACCTCCCTCGCCCATTTGACAAAGTTAAACTCACTTCAAAATGATGGCGGGGATTCCCCCAAGGGAAGCACTTAGGAAAGTTTGCCAGTGTGTCTAAAAGTGGAGTTAAATAGTGTTTTAAAATCTGTTCATATTATAAAGGTCTTGTTAGTGTATTACAGCCTTTTCTGAAATATTCTGAAATTAATGTTAATTTTAAGAGGTATTTATATACTTTTCACTCCGAATTATATGCAGATAATATAATTTGCATAGTGACTTGTATAATATAAAAACTGTATTTTTATATTATACAGAATTTTTGGACAGACAAGTCACACGTGCATCAAAGATAAAGCCACTCGAGCACCTGTTTGTATGCTGTGAGCTGCAGTGAGTGTCTCAGAGGTGCTCTAAAGAGAGGGATGGAGGAAGATGGAAAATGAACGAGTGCTCTAATGGATCTGCGCTAATGGTGCTGGAGCGATTAGGGCAGGAAAGACTTGGACTTTCAGCCCTTATGAACCCTCACTGACTGTGCCATGCAGCTAGATCACAGAGTGAATTACCGTGCATGCTCACATTTGTGTTTTTAAATGTATAATACAAAGTTGTTTGTTGTTGTTTAAATCATACATAGCCTATGTTTGATACATGTGAAGGGAGTTAAATTAGGTGAATTTGTGCTATTTTATAAAGCACACATAGTTAAAATGCATACAAATTCACACAACACTACCACACCTCAAGATTTCAAGCAACAAGGCAAAGCAGTTATGAGTTTGTTTATGTTTATAGCTTACGTGTGTGTTTGTGTATGTGTGTGGTGGGAGTTGGGGGCGGGGGGTTGCTCTTCATTAAGCAGCTCGGCATAATGTTGACAATCTGTAATGTGATGCAGAGTATCTCAGTGGGACTGCTTGAGTGATCTTAATGAAGAGAACATCAGGTGCTAATTAGCACACATTAAATGTCACTAATATAAAAATGGCTGTTTGCCAAGTGCGTCTTTGACAAAGAAGAGGCAACTTTCTGCTTTCAGTCCAGCCACTGAATTCTGGTCATATACTGCCACCTGGAGACATTATTCTGTTAATGCATCAAAAGACCAGTCGTTCTCTACACTACCATAAGATTGATCGAACAATTGATTGATTGATTGATTGATTGATTGATTGATTGATTGATTCATAGATTGATTAACTGATTTGGAAATTAATACTTTTATTTAGCAAGGACGCATTAAATTGATAAAAAAATGACAGTGTAGACATGTGATGTTCCAAAACATTTCCATTTCAAATAAATGCTGTCATTTTGAAATTTATATTAATCAGAGAATCCTGAAAAAAGTTTCATGGTTTCCACAAAAATATTAAACAGCACTATTTAAAACTGTTTCAGCATTGTTAATGTTTCTTGAGAATAAATGAAAGAAGTGTTTCTTGAGAAAATTTGCATATATATATATATATATATATATATA
>RJVU01057856.1:444622-464974 GCA_003731715.1 Anabarilius grahami | reverse complement strand
CCATTAAAGTGTTGCCTAATTGCCAGGGTGTTTTTTTTTTTTGTTTTTTTTTTGCATGTGAAAATTGCAACTAATTGCTTGGAAAGCAAATTACATGTCTATCCTCAACAGTCTGCACAATTGGTTTGTTTGTTCAAAAGTATGATCAATAATAATAGTTTCCTTGCCTTAGCAAGCTCTGCTATAAGAGTTGCTATTCTGCATCTTTGTCATGTTTCATTGCTGTTATTTTTATTATGGCATTCTTTTGCTTGATATTATAATATTATAATACATCATTCATTTATCGGACCATTGTCATCTTGTTTTTAATTCCTCAGTCTAAGCTGTAAACACAAAATCCCTACTTTTTTCAACAGACAGTGATATCAGATGATAGGCTTCCTCATCTGTCCAGACCCCCTGCTCTTTTTACCTGAACCCCATGGGGGGGTGGGGGGGTGAATTTTGTCCAGAGAGGGAGGAGGCAGGTCATTGGTCTTTAGATAATCAGTGTGGGCTAATGACCCCTCCAGAGAGAGTGTGTCTAATCCATTGAGCCTTAGGGAACACATCTTCCTACCCCCTCATTTCACAGACAGCTACTGAATACTGAATCCAAGGCATGTGTGTCCGGGAGTGGGGCGTGTTTACATTTAAAATCTATCACCATGTCTACACTGCAACAGAGCAACACAACAACGCTGAATCTTCATCAACGAAACCATGTACATTATGGCAAGCCGTAATAACATTTAATCATTAATAAGTACTAATATCTATTTTCATGCAACTAGAACTTATTTTTTAAATTCTTGTATCTATTCCATTAAGTACTAGTACTTATTCATTAGCTACTAGTGCTTATTCTTTAGGTACTAGTGCCTATTCCTTAGATACTAGTACCTTTTTAAAAGATACTAGTACTTATTTTTTAGATACTGATACTTATTCATTAGATACTAGTAATTATTTTGATAGTGACTACTAACTATTCTGTTGTTACTAGTTACACATTTTACATTTTTGCCATTGACTTCTATGTGAATCTGTCATTCAGATATCAACTATTCAGTTTTGACTAGTATGTATTCCAATTGTGACTAATACATACTTTTTATATACTAGTAGTTGTTCATTAGGTACTAGTATTTATGTTTTAGATACTAGTATGTATTATTAGATACTTGTACTTAGTCATTAGATACTAGTATTTATGTTTTAGATACTAGTATGTATTATTAGATACTAGTACTTAGTCATTAGATACTAGTACCTATTAAACAGATACTAGTACTTATTAAATAGATACTAGTACACATTTATTAGATACTAGTATTTATTCTAAATGTTACTAGTACGATTTATTTTACTAGTAAGATTTTTAATTGAACTATACAGTGGCCATTCTGACTAGTCCTAACATAAGACAAGTAAAAAAGTAGTTGTGACTAGTAAGATAAAAATTGTTACTAGTAACAATTGCAAAATATACTAGTGTCTAATAAATAAGTATTAGTACCTAATGAATAACTACTAGTATCTATTAAATAGGTACTAGTAACTACTGGAAAAACAATAGCATTTAATAAATAAGTACTAATATCTAATGAATACTTACTAATAATATTTAAAAAGGTACTTGTCACTATTGGAATAATTGCTAGACAAAAAGTAATAGGTAGTAGTTATTCTGTTTTTGATATCATCCATTCATTTGGAGATATCTTTAACCTCATAAGGAACTAGTGAGAATGAATTTGGAGATATCTTCTTTCAAAAAGATCATTACATAAACATGAGTACATCTCAACCGTCCAATCAGAGTTCACATGGTAACATTATATTAACATACTGAGTGAAATTGATTGTAAGTAAATGGCTTTGTATGTTAGCTTATCTAATTGATTAGCATGAAAATACAAGGAAAGATGTATGTTTAATATGTCTAATATGACATTTATTGTTTTTCATGTACAATATTATAAAGACTTTATTAACATTATAAGCGCAACATGAACTTTTTTAAGTCGTTCTTTCTATCAGACAGAAGCAAAACCAGAGATGGTCTTATTATTGGTGAAACTACTTCACTTGTACATTCGAGATCGAGTCAACTAGATCATCCATCGTGAAGGCCTCATCGACACGACAGCCAGTAGCACAGTTCCTCAACAAACCGTCCATACCGACGTGATGAATACGATCCTCAACTGGATGGAACTGAAATAAACACTTTGATTGGTGCGATCCTATCAGACTTATGATAGCAACCTGATTCGTAACAAAGCACTGTTCGCCAGAGGAGAACTGGCCCCCCGACTAAGCCTGGTTTCTCCCAAGGTTTTTTTTTTCTCCATTTTAACACCTATTTGCCACTTGTTTGCCACCTGTTTGCCACCTGATGTCACCTGATGGAGTTTGGGTTCCTTGCCGCTGTCGCCTTTGGCTTGCTTAGTTGGGGACACTTGACATTTGACTTGACATTTGATATTCAACAGTATTCTTGACATTTAATCAACAGTGCTTCTGATCTGCCTGCATTGACACTATTCTTTAAGAGCTGCTGTGCAGCCAAAATTATGTACCAGTTATCAATGTAAAGCTGCTTTGACACAATCTGCATTGTAAAAAGCGCTATATAAATAAAGGTGACTTGACTTGACATTCACTATTTTCTGCACTGTTTCTTAAGGGTCAGTGTCTCTAATACAGTGAAATCCACCTGCTGACAATGGCGAATCACAGGTACAACAATGCTAATAAATTAACAATAACATCAAAGAAACTTGATGTCTAAAAGAGGGAAAACAATAAATAAAATAGATGTAAATATTGGTCTTATTCTTCTGTACCATTCTCACACACACACACACATATATACACACACACATATATATACACACATATTAGGGGCAGTCGTGGCCTAATGGATAGAGAGTCGGACTTGTAACCCAAAGGTCATGGGTTCGAGTTTCAGGTCCGGCAGGGATTGTCAGTGAGGGGAGTCAAGTCAAGTCACCTTTATTTATATAGCGCTTTTTACAATGCAGATTGTGTCAAAGCAGCTTTACATTGATAACTGGTACATAATTTTGGCTGCACAGCAGCTCTTAAAGAATAGTGTCAATGCAGGCAGATCAGAAGCACTGTTGATTAAATGTCAAGAATACTGTTGAATATCAAATGTCAAGTCAAATGTCAAGTGTCCCCAACTAAGCAAGCCAAAGGCGACAGCGGCAAGGAACCCAAACTCCATCAGGTGACATCAGGTGGCAAACAGGTGGCAAACAAGTGGCAAATAGGTGTTAAAATGGAGAAAAAAAAACCTTGGGAGAAACCAGGCTTAGTCGGGGGGCCAGTTCTCCTCTGGCGAACAGTGCTTTGTTACGAATCAGGTTGCTATCATAAGTCTGATAGGATCGCACCAATCAAAGTGTTTATTTCAGTTCCATCCAGTTGAGGATCGTATTCATCACGCCGGTATGGACGGTTTGTTGAGGAACTGTGCTACTGGCTGTCGTGTCGATGAGGCCTTCACGATGGATGATCTAGTTGACTCGATCTCTGCTGATACTTCAGGGCTGCGTTGTGGTCATATCCAGTTGAGGATCGTATTCATCACGCCGGTATGGACGGTTTGTTGAGGAACTGTGCTACTGGCTGTCGTGTCGATGAGGCCTTCACGATGGATGATCTAGTTGACTCGATCTCTGCTGATACTTCAGGGCTGCGTTGTGGTCATGTCCAGTTGAGGATCGTATTCATCACGCCGGTATGGACGGTTTGTTGAGGAACTGTGCTACTGGCTGTCGTGTCGATGAGGCCTTCACAATGGATGATCTAGTCGACTCGATCTCTGCTGATACTTCAGGGCTGCGTTGTGGTCGTGTCATGGCTCCGGTCCTTGGTCTCAGCTGGATACGGCCCGGATCCGGTTGACTACGGTAAACCTCGGGATAAACAGAAAGACTAATATTAGCGTAGATGCCATTCTTTTTCTGATGTAACGAGTACATCTGGTGTTATAGAAAGTGTTCCCGGTTCCGGCTGACCTATTTTATGCAGCCTAATAATCCTTTAACGGATTTGAAAATATAAATTGATAATGTGTTATGTGTATGCCAGGTTAAAGAGATACGTTTTTAGTCTAGATTTAAACTGACAGAGTGTGTCTGCATCCCGAACAATGCTAGGAAGATTGTTCCAGAGTTTAGGTGCCAAATAGGAGAAGGATCTACCGCCTGCGGTTGATTTTGATATTCTAGGTATTATCAGCTGGCCTGAATTCTGAGATCGCAATAAACGTGAAGGACTATAATGCATTAAGAGCTCGCTTAGGTACTGGGGAGCTAAACCATTTAGTGCTTTGTAAGTAATTAGCAAGATTTTAAAATCTATACGATGTTTAACAGGAAGCCAATGCAGTGATGACAGAACTGGGCTAATATGGTCATACTTCCTAGTTCTAGTAAGAACTCTAGCTGCTGCATTTTGTACGAGCTGTAGTTTATTTATCAAGCGGGAGGAACAACCACCCAGTAGAGCGTTACAGTAATCTAGCCTTGAGGTCATGAACGCATGAACTAACTGTTCTGCATTTTTCATTGAGAGCATATGTCGTAGTTTAGATATATTTTTAAGATGGAAGAATGCGGTTTTACAGATGCTAGTAACATGGCCTTCAAATGAAAGATTGGTATCAAAGAGCACACCCAGGTTCCTAACTGACGACGAAGACTTAACAGAGCAGCCATCAAGTGTTAGACAGTATTCTAGGTTATTGCGTGAAGAAGTTTTCGGTCCAAAAATTAGAATCTCTGTTTTTTCTGAATTTAGTAGTAGGAAATTACTGGTCATCCAGTTTTTTATATCAGCTATACATTCTGTTAATTTAGCGAATTGGTAAGTTTCGTCAGGGCGCGAAGAGATATAGAGCTGAGTATCATCAGCGTAACAATGAAAACTAACGCCATGCTTCCTAATGATATCTCCCAAGGGTAGCATGTACAGAGTGAAAAGCAACGGTCCTAGTACTGAGCCTTGCGGTACTCCATATTTAACTTGTGATTGATATGACATCTCATCGTTTACTACTACAAACTGATAACGGTCAGATAAGTATGATTTGAACCATGCCAATGCAATTCCACTAATGCCAACATAGTTTTCGAGTCTATTTAGAAGAATATTGTGATCAATAGTGTCAAATGCAGCACTAAGATCCAGTAACACTAATAGAGAGATACAACCACGATCTGATGATAAGAGCAAATCATTAGTAACTCTAATGAGAGCAGTCTCAGTACTATGGTACGGTCTAAATCCTGACTGGAAATCCTCACAGATACTATTTCTTTCTAAAAAGGAACATAGTTGTGATGAAACTGCCTTTTCTAGTATTTTTGACAGAAAAGTGAGATTTGAAATCGGCCTGTAATTGACTAATTCTCTAGGATCAAGTTGTGGTTTTTTAATAAGAGGTTTAATAACAGCCAGCTTAAAAGTTTTTGGTACGTATCCTAGTGATAAAGATGAATTAACAATATTAAGAAGAGGATCTATGACCTCTGGAAGCATCTCTTTCAATAGCTTAGTCGGTATAGGGTCTAACATACATGTGGATGATTTTGATGATTTAACAAGTTTAGACAATTCTTCCTCTCCTAAAGCAGTAAATGAATTGAATTTTTCTTCAGGGACACTACAATGCACTGTCTGACACAATACTGTAGTAGACGGTTGCATGGTTATAATTTTTTCTCTAATATTATCAATCTTGCAAGTAAAGAAGTTCATAAAGTCATTACTGCTGTGCTCTTTGGAAACATCAGAAGTTGAAGCTTTATTTCTTGTTAATTTAGCCACTGTATCAAATAAATACCTAGGGTTGTGTTTATTTTCTTCTAAAAGTTTTGAAAAATAGGCAGATCTAGCAGTTTTTAAGGCCTTTCTGTACTCAATCATTCTCTCTCTCCACGAAATGCGAAATACTTCTAGTTTTGTTTTCTTCCAGCTGCGCTCCATTTTTCTAGCTGCTGTTTTTAGGGCCCGAGTGTGCTCATTGTACCATGGCGTTGGATTAATTTCCTTAATCTTTTTTAAACGCAAAGGAGCAACTGAGTCTAATGTGCTGGAAAAGACAGAGGCAATAGTTTCTGTTGCAACATCGAGGTCTTCTAAGCTGTCTGGTATGCTAAGGCGATGAAACTGATCAGGAAGATTATTTATAAAGCGATCTTTAGTGGTAGAAGTGATGGTTCTACCATATTTATGGCAGGGAGGCAGTTTAGCCGCTTTAACTAAATGTAGTATACACGAGACTAGATAATGATCTGAGATGTCGTCACTCTGCTGCAGAATTTCAACGGCATCAATATCGATTCCATGTGACAATATTAGATCTAAAGTATGATTACGACAATGAGTGGGTCCTGACACGTGTTGTCTAACACCAATAGAGTTTAGAATGTCTGTAAATGCCAATCCCAATGAGTCTTTTTTATTATCTACATGGATATTAAAATCACCAACAACAAGGACTTTATCTGCAGCTAGTACTAATTCTGATAGAAAATCGGCAATTTCTTTGATAAAGTCTGTATGGTGTCCTGGTGGCCTGTATACAGTAGCCAGCACAAATGTCAACTTACATAATGTTACGTAAAGCACCATCACTTCGAAGGAATTATATTTGAAAGACTTCTGGCTGATACTGTAAATATTACTATAAATTACAGCAACACCTCCCCCTTTGCCTTTCTGTCGAGGATTGTGTCGATAATCATAACCTTGAGGGCTAGACTCATTTAAAGTAATGTAATCGTCCGGTTTTAGCCAGGTTTCTGTCAAACACAGCACATCTAGATTATTGTCTGTGATAATATCGTTCACAATAAGTGCTTTTGAAGAAAGTGATCTAATATTTAACAACCCAAGCTTTATCATTTGTTTATCATTATTATCTCTATTTTTTATTTGTTGAACATCAATTAAATTTTTACCATTAAATGGGTTTGGAAGTTTTTTGTTTTTACTAATTCGGGGTACAGACACAGTCTCTATGTGATAATATCTAGGTGCGAGAGTTTCTATGTGTTGGGAATTATCTGACTTCTGTAACGTGAGGCAGCTAGCAGACGGTCGGTTTAGCCAGTCTGTCTGCTTCCTGTCCTGGGCCCCAGTTTGTCATGTTTTAGTTCTAAGACTATGTGCCATATTACTAGAGAGAAGAGCAGCACCATCCCGAGAGGGATGAATACCATCTCTTTTCAACAGGTCAGGTCTGCCCCAAAAACTTTTCCAATTGTCTATGAAACCTATATTATTCTGCGGACACCACTTAGACAGCCAGCCATTGAGTGATGATAATCTGCTAACTATCTCATCACTCCTTCGAACAGGAAGGGGACCAGAGCAAATTACTTCTCCTGACATTGTACTTGCAAGTTCACACACCTCTTTAATGTTAATTTTAGTGATCTTCGACTGGCGAAGTCGAACATCATTTGTGCCGACGTGAATAATAACGTGAATGTCCAGCGCTCTCCTCACCCTCAATACCACGACTGAGGTGAGACCCTTGAGCAAGGCACCGTACCCCCAACTGCTCCCCGGGCGCCACACCAATGGCTGCCCACTGCTCCGGGTGTGTGTTCACTGCTGTGTGTGTGCACTTGGATGGGTTAAATGCAGAGCACAAATTCCTAGTATGGGTCATCATACTTGGACACATGTCACTTCACTTTCACTTTTACTTTCACACACACACACACAAACACATATATATATATATATATATTAAAAAAAAATAATTCATATCACCTCGGATGGCATCTCCTTTTTTCCGTTTCCTGTCTAAGCTCTCTTTTATATGTTGTTGGTTCATTAATATTCAGTGTATTATTAGCAAACTAAGCAGAAATGCAAATTTAAAAAGTACTAGTACCTATAAAGTTCAGGATATCTTTGGCCTAAAAAGTTACTAGTAACTAAAAAATAAGTACTAGTTCTAATTAAGTTAAGTATAATTAAATATTAGACACTAAATATTAGAATAAGTACTAGTATCTAATAAATAAGAACTAGTATCTGATGAACAAGTACTAGTATCTTTAAAAAGGTACTACTACCTAAAGAATAAGCACTAGTATCTAAAGAATAGGCACTAGTACCTAAAGAATAAGCACTAGTAACTAATGAATAAGTACTAGTAGCATGAAAATAGATACTAGTACGTTTTAAGGATTAAATGTTAAAATGGCTTGCCATATGTACATTGCATGCAATGCGAATATTGAAAAAAGCAAGCAATGATTGCTCACAATATAATCAACATTATAGTAGACTTCTAGATTCAGTGTAATGTCAAGAATCAAGATATTTTTTGCTTTAGTCCAAGTGAAATTGACTTTTTAAAGTGCATGTAAACACACAAATAGAGTCATTTCTGGGTTACTATAGTAAATATTTCTCTTTATAACAGACATATATTTTAAAATGTTTATTTAGAGTGTGCCTTTAAGAATTATTACAAACTTAGTTTCAATTTGAGTTCTGTTCTGTGACCATTTAAATAATCTATTTCAAGTAAGATTTACTGAATAGAAAATGTCTGTCTATCTGTCACTGCGTGTGAAACTTACATAAAGCCTGACAAGATTATATTGATAAATACGTTTATAGTGCATTTTCATTACATTTTACATTGTTGGCCTGTTTCACAGACAAGGCTTTAAGCCTATAGTTCCTGACTAAAATGTATGTTTGAGCTGTTTTAAACTGAAAGCAACTTGCACTGACATATCGTAAAATATTTCAATGCCATTCTTTTGTGTTTTTTTCTAAGGCATGTTTATGAAAGCTACTTAAATGTCCTAATTTAACTAAGGCCTATACTCATTTCTTAATCTAAGCCCTGTCTGTGAAACCAGGCCTAGTAAATAATCTGAACTTAATTACTTTTGGATGGACATAAAGATTTTAGAGGCCTGAAATCATGGTTTCATTTGTATTGTGCAGGCTATTCTACAAACATATCTTAAATGTCCAATAAAAATATACAATAATATAAAAGTATACCTTAAGAAAGAAACAAACAAATATCCTGTATAAGTGGACAGCTATTGGTAAAAAATAAGATGCAAAGTGGGCCAGACTTGATGCTAATAGTCTAAAGTCTGACAATATGAGAGTAACTAAATTATGTTATAGATTACACACACTAACTTGTTCCTCACTTCAGACTGACGGCATAGCTTCACACCAAAATAAATTGAAAGAGACAGCAGATGTTTCTAAATTACCTGATTAACACACTGGAACACTAGCTGATCAATACTCAAATTAGTACATGCTTCTTAATGTTTTTAAGATCCGTTTATCTTATTAATCTTTCTGTCTGTCTTTACATTCATCATTACACTTTGTCTGGATGATGGATTTAGTGCCAATCCCCTCTTTAGACTTCCCTATTCTTATAGTACCTTCAGTCATTTACTATGATTCCTTCCTTATAAAGGAATAATTTGTGACAGTGATTTAGTAATGAAGAAACATAAGTCACACTTAAGGGAAAAATAAAACTATCACTATTTGAAATGAATGTATTTCTTTTTTTTTATTTATTCATTGTGAAATGAAAACAATATTGAGAAAGGATAGAGTTAAGTGCATATTCTGTGATGACTTCTTGCTTTGTGGTCTTAGTATAAAAGATTAATATAATGAGGGAGTGTAAAACTGATGATGAATGTATGAACCTTGTGCTGATATACAAACATAGTCAAAAGGCAAGTCAAATTTATTTATATAGCGCTTTTTACAATTGGTAATTGTTTCAAAGCAGCTTTACATATTAGAAGCACAGAAAAAAGATAAGTGGTTAAAAATAAGCTGTACAAGCAAGCGTGGTAATATGTAACATATACAAGATGGTGCTACATTAAGCCAATGTCGGCTGACTCCCAGGGGTGGAAAAAACCCCCTAGGAGAAAAACCCAGTGTGGTAACACTGGGAAAAAAGTCCTAGGAGGGAAAAAACCCCTTGGAAGATATAAACATATAAAGCAATTAAGGAAGATATAAACATATAAACATATAAACCAATTAAGCTCCTTAGATCACACAAAAATGGGATAGAAAACCACTTTAGCCATTTCAGCAATTAAGTGCTGGCAGAAGCCCAGTGAAGATATTGAGGAAGTGAATGGTTTCCTGTGATGACTGTGAATGTCTGTCAGCATTTTATCACGACTCTAACTACAAGTCCTGCATGACTCAGTCAGATAAAATGTCAGTGTTTAATGTGTGTCTTCAGCATGGCATGAGTTGAACATTTCAAGTTAGCTTTGGCACAGATCTTCATGTTGAGTGTCAGTTGATTTTGAATAGATGAAATAGATGTTTTGTTTCAGCTTACAATATGAATAAAGCCAACAAATGTGCAAATACATTTTATCAGCTGGCTGCCCACTGCCAGAGGGTAGTGTCAGCCTTGAAGAACAACTTCTTGGACACTGTTGAGTTTATTGTTTTTCAGTTAATTCTATAATGAAATATAATGACTGGATACGAATAGTATAGCTCAGAGCTATTGTATGACATGATGTGCCAATCATGGCAAAAGTATGAGCTGTACTTTCCCATCACTAGTAAACTACATATCATTTTAGGGATTAGTAAAATGTGAATTGGGATGCAGCCAGAATGTCAACATTAGGTGGTATTTTTTATAAATGAGGCGGTACCACCTTCCTCTGAGAGGACTGTTGTGGGGGTTTAGCTTAGGCCTCGGGGCTGTAAAGTAGAAGTAGAAGTGTAGAAGCATAAATGCACCACAATCACACACTCCACCTGTGGAACCTCCAAGTAGATGTTTGCATCCCGATAAGATTTCTCGTGGCACAGGATTAAATTTTAAATGAAAGACGGTAGTGGTCTACTGATGTACTTTGGGTGCAGCGGGCGGCCTGACAATAATCCAGCCGCTCCTGATAACCTTTAACAACAGCGCACCCACTCTTGAACTTGAAGTGAACAAAACTTTCTGCAGTGTTGGCCTTCACACAGTTCTCAGTTCCCTGCCCTGAGCAACCTGCCAAGATATGTTCTTTGCATCCCAGCCACAAGTGCATTTAGAGAACATTTAGCATAGAGAGAGAACATTTAGCCTTTGTGGTTGGATTTTGGAGGAGAGACGTTCGGTAGGCTACTAAAACCTTCGTCAGTCAGTGACATTCTGTTATGTAACAAAAAGATTTCATTTGCAATAAGCCAACAGTTTTAGTTAATTCGTATTTTTGGCTTAGCCTATAGTTTTGAGAGACAGATGTATTTAATTAAAAAATTTAAAATATTAATTTAGTGACATTTTTTATGGTGTTGACAGCATCATAAGACAAATAACAAATAAATATCTATCCAACTAAGGCTATCCAACATTTTACATTTGTTATCCCCACTCACTCTCTTTCTTTAGGGGAAGTTTAAATGTGAGATTCTGGAAGAAAATCATTATAAGCACATAGCGGGTGAACACAGAGTGAATTGTAAACAGGAGTGGGTGGGTGAGGAATAGAACCTTGTGGGAGCGGGCCGGAGCGGGACGAAAAACAGTCCCGCGCAGACCTCTGCCTCCAAGTCCCCCTGCAATTCCCCACCATTGAGGGTAGTAAGGGAGGAGGAGCCAGCGAAGCCTGTTCTGGCAGAAAAAGGTGCCTTCCATGACTTTGTGAACTCCTCATGCACTTCTGGGAAGAAAGGAACCAGGGCAGAGTCCGGCTGTGCATTGTGCTCTGACCCAAAGAACCAGTCATCCAACCATGAGCCTGATGCTCGCCAACTTGGCGTCAGCCTCAGACTGGCCCATCACACTCGAGGATGGAAGCCCAGGCAAGTCCTCCGCTTCAGACAAGTCATAAGCCCACCCTCCGATGCTGTGACTGACAACTCATCATCCTCTCGAGCCCTAATTGACAAATTAAGTTCACCCTTGGTTGAGCCGCCTAACCCCGTGCTGAGGAACGGGAGGCCTGCGAGGAGAGAGAAATCGCCCTCACCCAGAAGGACAATGACAGAAAGACATCTAATCCACTCACTGAGAGAGGCTGCTGAATGTGCTAGTGAATCCAGCAACGTAGTTTCCTTTTGAGGTGAATGGAAAATCGCTTCTCATTCGCTTCAACTCCAAAGAACAAAGCTGACTGAGTGGAGCACACCAGCCTCCTTTTGGCTGGCATGCAAATTATACTCGCCGATTCTCTTTTGCCTTTTCTGAATACATCAGAGTTGCTTGAGGCTTCTAAGAGTGACCCCTAGTGTCAGTCTCCACACAATGTCAAAGTGACTGACAGATAGGGAAATGTTGATAATAAAGAGTCAATAATTCTGGGGTTTATGAAAAGTATTTGTATATATATTATAACTTTATTATATATATTAGAACTAATTATGTAATAAACAATTCAATTTTACATAATTCTATAATATTAAAAATGCATTCGACAGTGCACAGACATTGAATCTGATCTCTCGTGTCTGAACTTCTTCTAACAAAACATCACATATCAAACAAACGATAGACATCAGAGGTTTCATTGATGTTATTCACATTCCCTTTCGAAGGGAACTCCACTCTGCGTTTGCAGTAAACGCATTGGGGAACGCCACGTGACCCAGGTGTCTGAAAGCACTATCCAAAAACTCCAATTCCTATTGGCCGGCGACAGCCTATGACGTCATACGGCGCGACCCGGAAGTATAAAGGAGCGCCTGGAGAGACAGCCAGCATCTCATCGTCTTTCGGTCCTGTTCTGTCTGATTGCATCTATACCAACTCCGGTAGGGTTTTTTATATATACCTTACGAACGTTCATGAGAGTGTGTTTATCCGTGTCCCAGGGTTTGACTCTGGATATACATATTTTTCTGGGCGTTCTCTGTCTGGAGAGGAGCACGCATACACAGTGCTTGAGGGCACTGCTGTGTGTTTGTCTGTTGTTTACTCTGTTCTCGTTTGGCACTCTTCCCGAGGGAAGAGCTGTCTGCATCTCTGCCTGGTGGTTCTGGCCGCTGTTTGTGCTGAGGCTTAACGGTGGCTGCAACCATAGGGCTCGTAGACGAGCTCGTTGGGAAGTTTGAGAAAGTTTTATTCTCTCTCAACTTCCCTGGGGCTGGCGAGAGCGACCGGATGACGATGACGTTCGTGTTTGACGTCATCACGTCCGGCGGTGAGCGCTCCTCTGGCTGGTGTATGCGAGCTGCTGTGTGTTTGGGATGCGCTCTCGCGGCGGCTGCAGCTGCCGGGAGACCGCGTTAAGAAAGGGGCCGCGCGCGGACGGCTCGACGAGCGGTTCCTTTCTGTCCATTAATACGGCAGCTTCCATACTTTCCATCCCGGTCTGATCTCCGCGTTTGAGATCGGGAAGGCATGGAAAAACCCCTAGCCATTCATATTTGTATCTGAACCCAGACAGGCGGGAGGAGGAGGAAGAGAGGGTGAGACGGGTGATCGATTGTAAACATTGTTGCGTTTGTAATCGATCCCCCAGCTATATAGGGTGATTTATATCTACCCTCTCCTCTTCTTCTTCCACCTCCTGTATGTATGTATATATATATGTATATATTATATGTGTATATATAACATATATCATGCTCAGATGCTTCTTATGGTCAGACTGATGGCTGGGCCATAGTAATTATTTCTATCAGCCCGCTGTTCTGTTTGATAGTAAGAGGATCTTTAGGCTTAAAAGAACCTTAGATTCCATCCTTTCATGTAAAAAGGGACCTTTGGGAGTTTTTTGGTTTTTGAGCTGTATAGTTGTATAGTATAGTTTCTGAGCATGTAGTCAAAATTAGGGTGTTTTTGGGCAAACTGAAGTTGACAGACTGGCTAGATATATTGTGCAGGCCACAAAATGGCCGCCTCTTAGCCACCTGTTGTTTAGAGTAGCTTCTCATTGTTACGGTACACAGGAGGCAGACACAGATGTACACAGGTAATGGGAGTTTATTGACACCAGTTGAGCATAGAGCAGTAATCAGGTAAGCAGAGATGTAAACGTAGATGGATGTATGAGTAGAATGGAGATAGTTACTGTCCTTATCCTTTGCAGGTATGGAAGTCTTCAAGTACGCTGGAGTTGGAGATCGCTGGAGACAGGTAGAGCACTCAAACACAGGAGACAGGAGACACAGAGGGAAGGAGACACGCTGGATCCTGGTAAGTGTGTTGCAGGGAGTCCTTGAGGTAAGCATTTACGGGAGTATGTGTAAACGAGACCGGACATGGAGTGCTGTGTGTGTGTGCTCTTTATGGTGCTGGTGATGAGTGCAATGATGAGGTGCAGGTGGCGGTGATTAGTATTCTGGTGATTGAGTGCGCTGTGATTGGTGGACGGTGGAGCCTGACGTGTCTGTGACAGTGCCCCCCCTCCCACGGCCCGCTCCTGAGGGCCGAGGACCCCGACGTCGTGGTGGTCATCCTCTTCCCCGCGGTGCCGGTCTGTTAAGGTGGCTGTCGTGGAAAGCCTGAAGAAGATTGGGATCAAGGATGTCGTTTCTAGGAACCCAGGAGCGCTCCTCAGGACCATAGCCCTCCCAGTCTACTAAGTATTCCAGTAGACCACCACGGCGCCGGGAGTCCAAGATTTCGTGGACCTCATAGGCTGTACCGTCTTCCAGGAGAAGTGGAAGGGGGGGCTCCTCGGGATTCACGTCAGGCCCTGTGGAGGAAACAGAAGGGTGGTGAGGCTTGAGCAGTGACACATGGAATGTGGGGTGAATGCGGTAACCTTGAGGGAGTTGCAGTTGGTAAGTGACCGGGTTGACCTGCTTGACGATGGGAAATGGGCCAATGAACCTGGGACTCAGCTTTCTGCAGGGCAGACGCAGTCTGATGTCCCGTGTGGACAGCCATACCTTTTGTCCCGGCTGGTACACGGGAGTGTTGGAGCGACGAAGGTCTGCTGTCATCCTGCGTCTGCGCAGGGCTCGTTGCAGCTGATGGTGTGCTGAGTCCCAGACCCTCTCGCTCTCCCGGAACCAGTAATCCACCGCAGGAACGTTAGATGGTTCCCCGTCCCAGGGGAACAGTGGGGGTTGGTAGCCGAGTACGCATTGAAATGGTGTTAGTCCTGTAGTTGACTGCCGGAGGGAGTTCTGGGCGTACTCGGCCCAACCCAGGTACTGGTTCCAGGAGTCCTGGTGGTCATGACAGAAGGTACGGAGGAAGCGGCCGATCTCCTGAATCTTCCTTTCTGTCTGCCCGATCGACTGTGGATGGTATCCTCACGTCAGACTTACGGCCACACCTAGGAGTGAGTGGAACGCCTTCCAGACTCGGGAGATGAATTGAGGTCCTCTATCAGATACTATATCCTCCGGGATACCATAGTACCTGAACACATGGTTGAATAATAGTTCTGCGGTTTCCATAGCTGTAGTTAGACCCCTCAGTGGAATGAGATGACAAGATTTGGAGAAACGATCAATGATGACCAGTATGTAGGTATTTCCGTCAGAGGCTGGAAGGTCTGTGATGAAGTCCACTCCTAGGTGTGACCATGGTCGATTGGGAACGGGCAGAGGAAGAAGTTTGCCTGCTGGAAGATGGCGTTGACTCTTGGAGATGGCGCACTCCCTGCAGCCCTGCACGTACCTTCTGACATCGGCTGCCATCCCTGGCCACCAGAAGCGTTCTTTAAGCAACGAGAGGGTATCATTGACCCCCGGGCGACCAGTGCCTAGTGACGTGTGAGCTGAGTGGATAGTTTGAGTGCGTCGTGTCCGGGTGATGTACAGCAAGCCAGGTGGACAGCCCGGCGGAGGGTTAGTGGAGGCATTGGAGGAGGGAATGGTCTCCTCTGACCAGGTGATAGGACTGACGATGAGTGCACTTGGGATGATGGGTTCAGGTTCTTCCGGGTTCTCCTCTGGAGCGTAGAGACGGGAGAGAGCGTCAGCCTTCACATTCTTGGAACCGGGTCTATATGAGATGGTGTAATGAAAACGTGAGAAAAACATGGCCCAACGAGCTTGTCCAGGATTCAGCCTCTTAGCGGCACGGAGATATTCAAGGTTTTTGTGATCAGTGAGAACGAGGAATGGATGTTTGGCTCCCTCCAACCAATGCCTCCACTCTTCCAAGGCAAGCTTCACCGCGAGGAGTTCCCTTTCACCGATGTCATAGTTGACTTCCGCCGGGCTGAGCTTGCGGGAGAAGAAGGTGCATGGATGGAGCCTACTTGGGGTCCCCTGCTGCTGAGACAACACCGCTCCCACTCCGGTGGTAGAGGCGTCCACCTCCACGACGAATGGCAGTTCTGGGTCTGGGTGGACGAGGAGGGGAGCGGTGGTAAAGGCTTCCTTGAGATACTGAAAGGCGTTTGTGGCTGCAGGAGTCCAGGACAGAGACTTGGGCTTATTGCGGAGCAGGCTGGTGAGTGGATGGGTGATGGAGCTGTAATTCATGATGAAGCGACGATAGAAGTTAGCAAATCCGAGAAAACGTTGTAATTCCTTGATGGTTGTGGGTTCTGGCCAGGTGGTGATGGATTCCACCTTCCTCTCGTCCATCCGGATGCCACTGTGATCGATGTTGTATCCTAGGAAGGATACGGAAGGCTGATGGAAAGAGCACTTCTCTGCTTTGAGGAATAGGTGGAATTGACGAAGCCGGGTGAGGACCTCCGCAACGTGCTGGCGATGTTCGGCCAGGCTCCGGGAGTAGATGAGGATGTCATCGATGTATACGAGGACGGACCGATGGAGAAACTCCCGGAGCACCTCATGGATAAAATCCTGGAATACGGAGGGGGCGTTGACAAGGCCGTACGGCATGACCAAGTATTCATAGTGGCCGGTAGGTGTGATGAATGCTGTCTTCCACTCGTCCCCCTCACGTATCCGGATGAGGTTATACGCGCTGCGGAGGTCCAACTTCGTGAACACAGTGGCACCACGGAGATGTTCCAGGGCCGCTGGGACGAGAGGAAGGGGATAGCGGAACTTGACGGTGATCTTGTTGAGAGAGCGATAGTCGATACAGGGCCGCAAGCCTCCGTCCTTTTTAGCCACGAAGAAGAAGCTGGAAGCAGCAGGGGAAGTAGACGGGCGGATGTATCCTTGAGCAAGGGCCTCTTTGATGTATTCCTCCATGGCCTTCTCCTCCGGGATGGCTAGGGGATAGATCTTACCCCTTGGCACTGGTTCACCCGGAAGCAGGTCGATGGCACAGTCCCATGGCCGGTGTGGAGGCAGCTTGGAAGCTCTCTGAGGGCAGAAGACGTCACTGAAGGGGGCGTAACATTCAGGGATGTCGATGGATCGTTTCTCTACGGGGCTCTCGATGGAGGTGGCACCAAGGGAGAGTTCTGAAGGAGGAAGTGGTGGTACCGGAAGTTCGGAGAGGCACCCGGAGAAACAGGTTTCGCCCCACTTCAGGATCTCGCCGGTGTTCCATGAGATGGTAGGGTTGTGCTGCTCCAACCAGGGGCGCCCTAGAACCACGTCAGCGGTGGAATCCTCCAGAACCAGCAGATGGATCTCCTCATGATGTAGTAGTCCTACTTGAAGCTTGAGTGGCCCACCTATCCTGCGGACCTGCTTACGGCTGAGGGGTCTACCAGTTATGGAGTTGATCTGGTAGACCGTCGGAGACGGAGAGGTCTTGAGACGTAGTTGCCGGCAGAGGGCGCCGGAGATGAAGTTACCGGCTGACCCTGAGTCGAGGAGCGCGACCACTGTAATGGAAACATCAGCGGCAGTAAGATTGACAACCGTGGAGAGTGGTTTCATCTTCTTGAGAGAAGGGATAATGGCACTCACCATGGGTCGTGGAGGTCGAATGGGGCACGCTGATATTATGTGCCCAGGAGCTCCACAATACAGACACAGGTGGAGGGTCAGCCGGCGTTGTCGCTCAGAAGAAGTTAAGCGGGAATTCTCTACATCCATGGGTTCGTTGGCTGGTTCTGGGGAGCTGACGGGTTCGGATCGGCAGAGTGATGCGATGGGAAGGAACTGGTCCTGATGTTCTTGGAGACAAGCTTGCATGCAGGTGGCGCAGCGAATAGAATGCTGGATGAACTTCTCTAGGCCGATGGTGTCCTCGCATGCAGCGAGTTGCAGCCGCACCCGAGGCTCCAGTCCTTGTCGGTAGGTGGTAATCAGAGCCTGTTCATTCCATCCACAGACGGCCGCAAGCGTTCTGAACTGCAAAGCATAATCATAGATAGACATAGCTCCTTGTTTAAGATTGTAAAGTTTCTCACCAGCAGAGGAATCTGTCAGGGGTTTACCAAACACTTCTCGGAAATGAGAAATGAAGGCGGAATATGACTGAGTGACAGCACCGTGTTGCGACCAGATGGAGTCTGCCCATTTTAATGCTTTGCCGTTAAGCTGTGAGATGATGAACGCTATTTTCGCTTTGTCGTTCGGGTACAGGTGCGGATGCATCTCCAGGACCAGTTCGCACTGCAGCAGGAATCCGCTGCAGTCCTCCGCCGAACCTGAGTAGGGCGCTGGTCTGGCCATGGGACTGGCGTATACGGGCGGTGAAGGAGAACTGACGGTGCTGACTGTGGTTACCGCTGGTGCAGGTGAGGGAGAAGTGACGGGTGATGGTGACGGTGGATTGGTGGTGAGTGTTCTCCGAAGCGCATCCACCAGCGCTTGGAACGGGTCTGGTTGGCTCATACTGGGTCTGCGGTGTTGGTCCGGTCTTCTGTTACGGTACACAGGAGGCAGACACAGATGTACACAGGTAATGGGAGTTTATTGACACCAGTTGAGCATAGAGCAGTAATCAGGTAAGCAGAGATGTAAACGTAGATGGATGTATGAGTAGAATGGAGATAGTTACTGTCCTTATCCTTTGCAGGTATGGAAGTCTTCAAGTACGCTGGAGTTGGAGTTCGCTGGAGACAGGTAGAGCACTCACACACAGGAGACAGGAGACACAGAGGGAAGGAGACACGCTGGATCCTGGTAAGTGTGTTGCAGGGAGTCCTTGAGGTAAGCATTTACGGGAGTATGTGTAAACGAGACCGGACATGGAGTGCTGTGTGTGTGTGCTCTTTATGGTGCTGGTGATGAGTGCAATGATGAGGTGCAGGTGGCGGTGATTAGTATTCTGGTGATTGAGTGCGCTGTGATTGGTGGACGGTGGAGCCTGACGTGTCTGTGACACTCATCTGCTGTTTTCTAGAGTAGTTTGAGTTAGCACTCGTCACTTCAGTTATTATGCATGTTTAGGTCGGCCTTAATCGGCCGCCTGACATTGTTTGCTTGTGAGCTTCACTTTCTTTCTCTTAGCCATGAGATTTGGAGGTGAAGCCCAGGCTTCACTAGGCTTGTGGCCCTGTAAGAAGGCCCGTAGCTTAGCGGCTAGGCTAGAGCTAGGTTAGGTGTGTTATAATTACATAACCTTATGTATACTATCCCTTATTAGGTTGTATAGTTCCTAGTTCTGGCCTCCTCCCGAGGGAGTTGTTAGGCCGTATGCCCATTATCCCCTTGCTTATGTAGACCCTTTATATGTGAGCTTACTTATGCTGCCACAGGTTAGCACCTGTTCTCTTAATAGTAGGCCCCTTTAAAAAAAAAAAAAAAAAAAAGCGGCCTCTATTTGAGAGGATGGTGACTATATATTCCCCAGTTAAGAGGTTTATTTGTGTCACTGAGTGCATCACCTGTTGGATTGCATACTCAGGGTAGTTAGAACCACTTTTTGAGGAAAGTTGGTATCTATTTAAGCTCCCTGGTGATCTTGTTAGCGGCTATATTGCATATAACTCGGATTGTTGACTTTATGATATTTAGCCTCCTTCTAGTTAGCAGTTGTTTTCTACAATGCTGCTTAACGGATCATGGTTTGCTCACATATGTACACTACCACAGGCCCTGCCACGTGTTTGTTTGAGTAAATAGGCCTTATAGCCTTTCTTAGACCATGTTGGCTTTGTTTGGTTCCCTTTGGTCACATGTTTAGGGTACATTGCCTGTTGGAATGTGTAGCCTAGCGCAGGTTGCAGTTAGCTTCCCATAGTTATGATTGGGTTAGAGCTGGTTCCCTGTAGCTTGGTCCCCTTTTTAAATTCACGAGCTGCAGCCACGTGTCATTGAATCGGCAGGCCCCTTCAGGCCTCCTTTTTAGTCCACACGTTGGCACGGTTGGTGTTTTTAATTTGCAAACAGGCTGAACGCCACTTGTTGCTGGAATGGTAGGCCCCTCAAGGCCTCTTTTCTTAGTCGACTTAATGGCAGGATGCCTGGGAAACCATGCCACCATCGGCCACGCCCCATCGTCGACAGATAGGCCCTAAACAGGCCTGTTCTCGATGTTTGGCAGCGTTTCATGTATTC
>RJVU01057856.1:421721-432494 GCA_003731715.1 Anabarilius grahami | reverse complement strand
AGGCCTTTTTCACAAGAATCGGAAATCACGTGACGCGGGGTAAAGTTAGTTCCGCTATGGGTCTATGGCTATTAGATTGATATGCTCTTTTCTCAAATATCGCTTCTTACCTTTTCTGTTTTGTCTGTTTTCCAAGTTGCTGTTGTATAATCTACAAGGAAATTATTTTCTACTTGTTTGTAGCTTATACGGCCACTCAGGCCGTTGCTCGAATTTACCGGCAGGTGGATTTATATCGCCAGCTGTCATTCAGTATAGGCTACTACGAAGCTACTCATTCAGAAATTCCCCCGATCGTATTACGTACGACGAACATTATTTATATAATTTATTCATTAAAAAAAATTAACTCCCAATATAGGCTACTTCAATGGGGGATATAAATTCGTGAGATAATATTGTCGTTAGTTTAATAGCTACTTTTACGTTTACTATATATTTTGCTATATATTTTTAACGTTATACTTTAAAAATATATAGCATGTATTAATCTCATATGGCATTACATCCCACATTCAAGCATTTATAACTAATCCTCCTGATCGATTAAAATCTAAGACATAATTTCCAACACCACACTGTACACAACTATCAGTCTTAGTATTATTGTGCTGTTGCAACTTAAATGCAGTGCATAATACACATTTTAAGATGATGACGACAGGAAAATATGAGTGAGAGATGACTGAAGTGTTTATAAATATCAGGGTGCGAGTGGTCCTGCTTCATGAATCAGAGGATCAGGCTTGCGTGATAAGGAGCTGCCAATCATTTCCACAGCATATCGCTAAAAATACTCTATACATCCCAATGTGCATACTATCCACCCTAAATAGTACTGAATATTACTAATGTCACATAGACAACTATTTAGGATGTATAGTGTGCACGTTGAGACGCAGGCACTGTCTTTACAGCACATGAAGCGCGATAATGCGCAGCCGCGCCAAACAGACACGAAGAATATAATCAGTTTAACCGCCATCACTTCGAATTATTTATTAAATTTAGCTCTTAATGAGAGCTCTGTAGTCTCACCAATAATTCACCAAGAACGTTCAAACATTTTCATGACATTTAATTTGTAAAACGACTTTGATTCCCGAGCTGGTTCTGATCGAGGCTATCTATCACTGTAACCGGAAAAACTTTTACACTGCGTGGATCATTCCGGAAGCCAAAAACCCGGAAGTGTGAAATTGGCCTATTGCTTGGACCAAAGGCTCTATTTGACAGATTTACAGCACAGATATTTCCATGCTGTGTCATAGTTACTAAAAAAACAAAAAGAAACTTTAACTGTGGTTAAAGTTAACCTAATAGTGTGTTTTTAATGCATACTTTCATATCTTCTCAAAATTTAGTTTGAAATCAAACTATAATTGGTGCCCTCTGCTGAAAATCCAATTATAGAATACAAAAAGGAATTTTGTGAAAACTGCGTTAAAGAGGAATCGTAATGGAATGATGACAGACTAGTATTTTGTTATTTATTTATTTATTTATTGTGTGTGTGAGAGAGAGAGAGCGAGAGCGTGCGTCTGTGCAGTCTTTGACATTGATTGTATTTATCCGCTCCATCTTCACTGTGCATCCACCCCAGGGAGAGGCTGACGAAAGGGCTATGCTGTGAGAAGGGGCATTATCAGTGAGTTTGATATGTGTGTGTCTGTGTCTAGTCTATCTACACCTGTCACTGATGGAGCTTATGGCATAAAAGCATCAGTGTAAGTGCCTGGACAGTCAGCACAGTGATGAACTGAAATGTGTGAATGTGTGCGTGGGTCAGGATTAGATGAAAACTGATTCATTAATAGAAAGAATTATGTTAATTCAAATTTAAAAATATAATGGAAAGGTTTATATGTAGATATATAGTTTGTTTATAGCAATTATTAAAATAAAATAATATAAAAATAATAAAACAGTTGGAATTAAAGTTTTAGTTCTTTGTTACATAATCAGTTTAACAGTATACACACAGAACAATGTTTCCATGGCATTCAGCACAGCTCATCTTTCTCTAAAATTGGCTTTATGATTTCCATGTTGGCTCTATGCCAACTGCATTGTGTTAATCTTGTCATCCCTTTGGCAAAAAAAAAAAAAAAAAAGGCCTTTAGCCCTCTTCACTGACAGCTACAATCTCACAGGGAGGGTGACCCAACCAAAACCACACCCAGACATATCCTGCTAAGGACATTGTCATTGCCTAAATATTCACTCTAAACCTTTGTGGTTAAACGCAAGGTGGACACAAGCACATGAGAACATATGCAAAGCAGTGTACTAAACATCCACAACAAAATGCCTTCTACAAAAGAGGCTATAAGCCTTTCAAAATAAGAACATTCCTATATACGTTTTTTTACTAACCAATTTGCAATGTTCTAGTAATGTTCTTTTTAGTTTTTGTAATAAGAAGAAGAATTTGTTTTTGTTGTTGTTGTTTGTTTGTTTGTTTTCAGGTTGTATTATTCATTTAGTTTCACCAGAAACTAAAGTTCCCAAAACATTCCATAAACCAAAAATTGTCAGCTGGGTGTTATTTCATTATTATTATTATTGTTATTCATTATTTTTCAGTCTTTTCCCGTCATTTACAGAGATCTTTCAGCCTACAAATTGAATGCTTTTATGGCGTTTGGCTGATTAGAGATTTTAGATTTTTGTAGACCTTAGATCTCTGTTTGAGTTCTTATTTACATATTATAGGCTAAATATAAAATAATATTTAGATACCAAAAGGCACATAGAGGCTAATTATGTCATTCTGTACAGTATGATTGCAGCATTAGACGAAACCTAACATGTCAGAGTAAGACGGAAGATGATATTTAGAGTTCTTTCTCTGCCTGAGAAAAAGGTCTTCATTTAACTTTTATGAAGAATTTAGTGGTATGTATAGATGTGATTTTTGGGATGTCCAGCCTATTTTCTATTTAAAAATGTATGTATTTTATCTCTAAGCTGTTGATTAAGTCATGAAGTACAGAAATTAACACTGCAGGGAAAAAAATGAAATTTTGACATTTGACATTTGAATACTACTTCATCTTTAGTTGATAATACATTTTATCATTTAAAACTTATCACTTAAGCCTACTATGTCTACAAGAACTAGTACCATGTAAAAGAAGAAAACTCCAAACTATTTTTTCTTAGTTTTGTGGAAAGATGTTAAACATTCCTCATAGTATGGAACCATTAGATGCCAATAAAGAACCTTTATTTTTAAGAGCGTAGTATGCTTGAGATGGTTATTGTTTATTTGAGATGGTTACCATTACCCCAGTTACCCCACTCTGACATTTAAAGTTTCATATTAGCCTAATATTTCTTGAACCACATCTTTCTCCATATAAATATATATATAAATATATGCATGGTACTGTTACTTCTTAAAACAAAAGGTGGTTTGCAGTAGTTAAAAAAAAAAAGAAGATATACTGTATGTAGTCTCAAAGAGTTAATCCCCAATCTCCTCTAAAAGAGTTATGCCTAGTTAGGGTTAACAAACCAACTCTATTAATTGTCATATTGTATTAAGTCTGTTGAAAAGAGGGAAACCTGTTACTTGTACCAACACATCCAATGTGCTGTATTACCCGACAAACTTCCTTTATATCAAAGTCTACACAATGACACAACGGCATCACAGACTGCTGTGGTTTCTTTGAACCTAAAGAGAAATATTTAACCTCATGTCCAAACTAGTCATAGCTCCTTTCTTCTGGAAAGTATGCATTTTTATACAGCAGGCCTGAATTGTCTTTAAATCTCTTGCCATGGTCTATCAATGTGTTTTTAAAAAAAAAAGCCAGACATCATCTTTGGTCAAGCTGTCAGACAAAGAAATTATGAAAAAACAAAAAAGAAAGAGAGAACCAATTAAATATTTACTGATTGTGCTGTAGTCAGTGTGTGCATTTTCCTGTGAGTTTTTTGCTTCTCTATGCATTATATATATAGTCAAACCAAAAATTATTCAGACATTTTTGATATATTTTTACTAGTGGGTGTAGGACACTATAGTAAGTGAGGAAAGCAAAATAAAGTAAACTGTGACATATTATACCCAAAAATTCTTCATACAGTGGACTACCAGTACAATTGATAAAAATTTGGGACCAAAAATTATTCTATATATATTTCATGACAACTCTCTGAAGATTTTTAGCATGCAATTGATATGACAGTGTTAATGTATTGGTCTTGGCGGAATAGATCTGTTATGTTGCTGCTGAATTGCTTCTGCTGTGGATTATTGCTGCTGATGATTATTGCTGTTGATGATTATTGGTAAATAATTTATTTACCTTAATCAAGTTTAGTGTTTTGTTTTTCCCTCATATTATTGATTGATTGATTAGTATTAATCATAGCCAAGATTTGATTAGATGACATCCCAGTTCACCATGATCCATTCAGTTCATTCATTCTTGAAATCCCACCAAATCCCAAAGGTGAAAATTGACACCACAAATCAAAAGCTAATTCAGACCCCTTCTCATTTTCAGTTTGCCGTTGTGTTTCATTCTGAATGTAGAGCTTTTGTTTTACCTTGTTTTGTGTGGCACCCTATGGGAAAGCTGACCCCACTGATGCAGGTGCCGAAATAATTTATCACTTCTGGCACCTTGTGGCAGCATCACAATGACCAGAAGGCGCTAAGTGAGGAAACAGCATCTCACCACTCGTGCTACGAGACAAAAGCACAGGTGAAATTCCACACTAGTTACCGCTTAGTTGACTGTGTTACCACGCATGCAGCTCCCAGAGGTCCTGCCGCTTAAGTAAACGCTGTTTGCCTGACACACATTGCCTGTCGCCTCGGTTTACCTCACGTTTTGTGCATTTCATGTTAATTCGATGTTCTTTTGTAAGGTAGAGATATGTTAATATATCAAGATGACATAGCCCATTTGATGAATTAAAAAAATCTAAACAATTGTCATCATCTTTTTAACTTGAACATGGCTGAGGCTTGTTTTAACAGGTCTGTTGCAATTTAAAAAAATATTGTATAATTATACAATTAGTTTGGGCGTGTTTTTAATAACTGTTAAACTTTTTTTTTTTCTTTTTTTGATGGGCATTTCCAGCTGAATTTGACCAAACAGCACTCACCTCACGTCAAATTATTTTTCCATTTGCTCAGCAAGTCGTCTGTTGACTGTCATTGAGCCTGTGTTTCTCGCTTTGCTGGGCAACCGTGAAAAAGGACATCCTAACATTTAAATCACACGCAAAACTAAAACCACAAGAATGTACAACTGCTCCCGCCCACTGGTACTAGGTTTGAATGGAGTCTCCTGACGTAAGTCTGTTCTGAGGCAGAACACCAGTAGATGGACCATCATACGTCCAGCTGTGAGAAAATTCTGTGAAAAAAAGCTGTGATTGACACGAAAATCCTTCAATGAGAATGAGTCATTGTATTGCACCACTGCTATGACTACCCTGTAAAATAAAATAAAATGGATGTTTGATTGTTTGTTAGTTAAATAGTTTAAAATAAATTTTGTATTACCTTTAAAATACAGTCATAACTGGTTTGGCCTGTTTTGTTAATGCTGATAGTGCAGTCTTACTCTGTGATGGTTTAAAGATTTTTGTTGATTGCAAGTATGTATCACTCCATTAAGTCCTGTGTGTTACCAGAGTAGAACCATAATTTAGAACATTATAGCAAAACTTCAAATAGTTAGCTAAAATAATACTTCACATCATATAATTATACATCACTCATAGAAATGTACAGAGGGGGGTAGATAATCCAAAAACTGTACTCAAGTAAAAGTACAAGAAATGAAGTAAAAGGTTGTTTTTTTTTTCATTAGAAATATACTCGAGTTAAATTACCCACATTTAAATCTGCTCTTAAAAGTAAATTTTTTTCAAAAATGTACTCAAGTAAATGTAATGAAGTAAATGTACCTTTTGTTACTACCCACCTCTGGAAATCTACATTTGTTCTATAGATAATCATTACTTTCCATATTCATACTAATGTCTCCCCATTATTGTTCGTTCGTTGGCCAAAGGAGAACTGGCCCCCCGACTGAGCTTGATTTTTCCCAAGGTTTTTGTCCCTATTCTGTCATCTGATGGAGTTTGGGTTCTTTGCCACTGTCGCCTCTGGCTTGCTTAGTTGGAGACACTTACAATTCAACAATAATATTGAATATTGACTGCACTTACACTATTGGATGAGAACTGAACTGAGCTGGATGATGACATCACTTTTCTGTAGAACTGCTTTATAGATGAAATGAACTCATTTAATAATTGATGATCTTTATAACGTAACTGAATCAACTGACTTCAGCTGAACACTGACACTATTTTCTTTTAGGGCTGCTGAACAGCCAAAGTGAACTCTGTTTGCATCATTGAATCATATTCCTGTTATCACTGTAAAGCTGCTTTGAAACAATCTGCATTGTATAAAGCACTATATAAATAAAGGTTGACTTGGTTTGACTTGGTTGTCTTTATAATAAACAGTGCTATTAGGAATACAAATTTTCATTGTCATTATAAGGAACATTCATTAAGGGCCATCACTCTACTTAAAGATATAGACTATGTGAACAAAAGTCAATATTTGGCCTGTATGGTTGCTGTGTAGTGATATACACAGTAACGAGGTGAAAAGGAGTTTGCGTCATACCAGTTACAATTATGTGTGTTACAGCAAGACTAGAACACTGGCACCAGAACTGTATGGCTTACTTGTTTATACTGCTTATTATTGTTCTCATACTGTAGATATCATATTACAAAAATACTATCACCAGTTCTAGTTTGAGGTATCAGGATGGAAAAAAATAAATACAGTTTGATTGATTTCTCAGGTACTGGAGATCCGGTCGACTGATACTACTCTTACTGCAATCGTTTACCTTCAGTCATGATTCATACTGAAACAACAGACTGCTCTTTGTTCAGTGGAAAGTCCACATGTCCTGTCATTTTGCAAGAACTTTCTAGACACTTTAATTCCAAGTTTGAACAGGAACCAAAGGAAAGTCTTTTCAGATGGTCATTTGTGTGATGTCTGCCTGCACTGTCTGCAATTTTCTTTATCAGTATTTTTGTTTTATTTGAAACTGCTTGAGATTTTTTATAGAATACATAAGTGAAATTAAGTTTGATTCTCACTCCACTGGAAAACTGTTTTTGTTTGTTTTATGCATAAATCTCACTAGATTTTGTGAAAAGATAACACGTCTTAACAAGTGAGTAACTGAATAAAACAAACTAAACTAATAAAAATAAATAACAGATTTGCTTCTTAAGTAAAATTATGTTGTTTTAAATGATGTTTTGATAAAATGAAATGAAATAAAATAAACAAGACAAAATTACTGATTCGCATTGTTAAGTGATGGAAGATATACTTGTTCCAAATTTGCAATGAATAGTCTTGTCTTTTTTATGTCATATTTGATCATGGATGATTATTTCAGGCAGGAAACAACACTGCTCCTGGTCTACATTCATTTTATTCCTGTCATTTTGTCATTATTCTTGCTGGCACTTCCTTTTAGGATGCAATGTCATTTCAAAAACGAGTTCATTACAGCATCCATTAAGCTTTTGACTGTAGGAGCATCAAATAAAATACAATAAGATTCTCAGACCAGATCTTCCATTTTTTGTGTTGATGCAATTAATCTTTTGACTGACATTACATCACAAGAATGATCTTTTTATGGTCACTTCATGTGTTTTACTGATCGGATAGCTATCTGAAATGTAATCTGAAACTGATCGGATAGCTATCTACAGTTACAAGAATAAGTATGTGAACCACTTGCAGAATCTGTGAAAATGTGCAAAATTTTTACAAAATAAGAGAGATCATACAAAATGCATGTTTTTTTTTTTTTTAGTACTGTCCTGAGTAAGATATTTTACATAAAAGATGTTTACATATAATCCATAAAACAAAAAAATAGCTGAAATTATTAAAATGACCCAGTTCAATAGTTTGTGAACCATTGATTCTTAAGTGTGTGGTTACCTGGATGATCTACGACTGTTTTTTTGTTGTGTGATGGTTGTTCATGAGTCCCTTGTTTATTCTGAGCAGTTAAACTGAGCTCTGTTCTTCAGAAAAAATCTCCAGTTCCCAAAAATTCTTCAGTTTTCCACCATCTTTTGCATTTTTGAACCCATTACAACAGTGACTGAATGATTTTGAGATCCGTCTTTTCACATGGAGGACAACTGAGGGACTCAAACACAACTATTAAAAAAGGTTCAAACATTCACTGATGCTTCAGAAGGAAACAGGATGCATTAAGAGTCGGGGGGTGAAAACTTTTGAACAGGATGAAGAGGTCCAAATTTTTCTTATTTCGCTTGAATATCATTTTTTTATTTATTTAGTACTGCCCTTCGGAAGCAACAGACGATACTTGCATGTTTCCCGGAAGACAAATTAAATTCAATTTACCTTGATCTTCAAATTCCAAATGTTTTCACCCCCATCTATTAATGTATCATGTTTCCTTCTAGAGCATCAGTGAATGTTTGAACCTTTTTTAATAGTTGTGTTTGAGTCCCTCAGTTGTCCTCAGTGTGAAAAGATGGATCCAAAATCATTCAGTCACTGCTGTAAAGGGTTCAAATATGCAAAAAATGCTGGAAAACTGAAGAATCTGCAGGACCTGCAGGATTTTTCTGAAGAACAGAGCTCAGTTTAACTGCTCAGAACAAACAAGAGACTCATGAACAACCATCACAAAACAAAAAAAACAGTCGTAGATCATCCAGGTAACCACACACATATTAAGAATCAATGGTTCACATACTTATGAATGGGGTTATTTTAATAAATTCAGCTATTTTTTTTGTCTTGTGGATTATATGTAAACATCTTTTATGTAAAATATCTTACTCAGGACAGTACTAAATAAAAAAAGATGAAGACTGCAATAGTAGAGAGAGTGGTATCTGCACTTGTACTATAATAGTCTCACTACTAATTAGGATGATTGTGTGATGAGTGTCTGAGAAGCTAAACTTTCAGTTTCTTTTGTGGCAGTTTGCATGTCCGCTTGCTAAAGAGATAGGCCTACTCAGCTGTTCATCTGCGGCGGGTCTATATGTGATTTCAAAACTTTCTTGAAATCATAACATGGAGTGCGCAATGCAAACCAGGCATGAAGACAATAAGCCACACTCATAGCAGTAGTGGTATTGTTCTTTCCTGTTGGTGCAATTCAGAACTGGTCTGGATCCAGAGAAATGGAATTTCATCCAGTTGATGTGGGAGGCAAGAGAATGTAGGTGAAAAAGGAAATAAAAGAGCTCTGTAAGACACAGAGTGTGGGAATCTCCTGGTCCAATTGTTATTAGTTTATGGAGTAACAATAGAGAGTTGATCCCAGAGCCTTCTCTCAGACTGGACTTAAGGTAACCTGACACTGTGGGACCAAAAAAAAGCAAATGCAGACTCACACACACACACACACACACACACATGTTCGTTTTTGTGAATTGTGGGGACATTCCATAGGCGTAATGGTTTTTATACTGTACAAACCGTATTTTGTATCCCCCTACACTACTCCTACCCCTAAACCTAACCATCACAGGAAACTGTGTACACTTTTACTTTCTCACAAAAACTCATTCTGTATGATTTATAAGCCTTTTGAAAAGTGGGGACATAGGGTATGTCCTCATAAGTCACCCTCTCCTTGTAATACCTATGTCATACCCATGTCATTATACACATTTGTGTCCTGATATGTCACAAAAACATGCACACACACACACACATTGGATTTTCATGTTTTATGGGGACTTTCCATACACATACTGTAATATCTTTTTAAGAAAACACCATGTCTTTTCAAGAAAGTAAATTAGAATCATAAGGTATATCTACCACAGTTGTGATAAGTAAACAGACACTTGTTGTAACTGGTTTACATTCAGATGAAAATATATTTATCACATCAGTCAATCAATATGACAAATGTCCCCTTCCTTTGTTGTGCTCCATTTTCATTAACCGACTGTAAAATCTACATATATTTATGTATTGCAGTAATAGCATTGTAAAAGATTTAACTGTTCTCCTTTGGTCCTTACAAAGCAGGTTTTAAGTTTAAGCATCAGAATATTGATCAGTCATGCCATAAAAACTTACCCTACGTGCAACAGATGGTTACTAGCTATGCAGGGACAGAATACTATTTAAAAAACCTCAGCAAACAAGGCAGCCACTATAAAAGGCAACATACAGTGGGCTGAGATAACATTGAAAGCATAGGATTCAAAATGTAATTTAGGCCTGCTATTATATTAATAATAAAAGTTTATACATTTTTAATAAACAAAAATTAAGTTATGTACTACTGTTCAATCAAAAATATAGTAAAAACACTAATATTGTGAAATTGTATTGTGATTTAAAATAACTATTTTCTATTTAAATATGATTTAAAATGTAATTTATTCCTGTGATGCAAAGCTAAATTTTCAGCATTATTACTTCAGTCTTCCGTGTCACATGATCCTTCAGAAATCATTATAATATGCTGATTTGCTGCTCATGAAACATTTATTATTATTATCATTGTTGAAAACCATTGTGCTGCCTAATATTTTTGTGGAAACCGTGATACTATTCCGAGGTTCTTTGATTCCTTTCTAATGAAAAAAATATTACATTTGAATAATGAAAAATAGAAGTATTCGTTTTCTCATACTTTTACACCCCACTGTATAAACTAGGTGGTATTAGGTTGC
>RJVU01057856.1:310494-421711 GCA_003731715.1 Anabarilius grahami | reverse complement strand
AAAAAAAAAAAAAAAAAAAAAAAAGGTCCTTTGTGAACATAAAAGCACAAAAACACATATTACATCATCCATTATCATAAGTCTACATTGCTTTAAAAGGCATTTGGTTTGTTAGATTGAAACATGTCGACAGTAACGTTTCCTTTTCTCACGCAAGGTCATTGTGACTTTGTGTACTGCAGATGGGCGTATCAATAGTGAATGACTTCAAATTGCATATTTTATTGATAGCACACAGAAATCGTTTAACTCCATGTTCTCTGACCTCATTACACTGAAACGTCATTCCCTATATCTCACCTGAAGGAATTCTAGCATTTCCTGGGCCCATATATGGTCACTTCCCACAGAATTCCGGTACTCAGAATTGTGCAACTACCCTCTTAAAGTTACATGCAACATCCTGCTTGATCTCAAAGGCTTTATAGTGGACACTGGTATACGTAATTTTGTTATAAAGCAAATGTAACAAATGTCTCCTTTAACCCATTGGTTTCCTTAGTGATTCATTTAACAGTTATTAATATAAGGTCTGTGGGAAGTTGATTCATTTCTGTGTATTGTTATTCTGTTTTTGTCTTTCAATCAATAGGATCTTTGAAGTTTTTTTTAACAAAAGATCTTGGGTAAACAGTCACAGTGGTAAGAAACAGATTATTTGACAATAAAACTGTTTTCTAAAGACAACCAAAGTTCAAAATGTATATTAATACACAACATAATAATGTTTAAAACAATATTTCTTGACTGTTATGTCACAACAAATGCTTTCATTTCAAGCGTTACAACAGCTCACATTGTTTGCAGTGTATTTGTGAAGTTTTAAATGACCCATATGAAGTTTTGCCCTCTGCACTATTGTGATTTTGCCCGTTTTGTTTGTCCAGGTGTCTCTTTTCAGAACTGCAAAGTATGTGAAAACTTGTCCATGTTCTTAATGAAGTATACAAGCAACAATGCATAACCCTTTCTAAGCTTCTGTATGTACACAAGTATAAGGTCTTGATTTACAGTGTAGCAATTATACAAAAAATGTTGACAGCATTTACAGTTTTTCACCGTATTTGTTAAGGGAACATTTTAAGTTTACCAATTAACTACCCATCCAGTCTCACTAATGCTTAGCTTAGCTTTTGTTGTTTTTAGCTAATTACACTGAAATCATTAAGTGAAAACAACAGCACTTTAATTGCAAACCTCAGTCATCTACTTGTTGATGAAATGGTTAGGTTCACACATTGTGAAGACCACATTTAGTGAACTTGAGATAATACTTTATTAATTAAAAAAAAAAAAACTTTGACCCCATATAACAGGGAACATTCTCAGTAAATTAGCTAACGTTCTGGCAAGGTTCGCTCAAAGTTATGACCAAACGTTCTTCCAGTAATGTTAACAGAACCTTCATACAAAGCTATCTGGTCTTGAACTCTTTCCCTGCCATTTTTTTTTTAAAGTTGCCAGCATTTTTGATCATTTTCACAAGAATATTTTATTGCATGAATATCTGAACATGCAATAAATCAAAAGAAAGAACAAAGCCTTTGCTTTGAAGAAGAAAACAACATTTTATTCTAGCTTCATGAATACTTTTTTATCATTACTTGAATGTTGGTTAGTTTAATAAAAAATAGCAACATTTTGAACAAAAAAACTGAGAAAATTGTGGGGGGGGGGTTTTCAAAGACTACAACATGTGCATAAGCAATGCTTCTGTCGCTTGTTTCTGCTTCCTCTGTTTTGATCCTGAGATTCTGTACTCTTCAGAAGATGCGTAATAGTGCCCCCAACCATATAACAGTGAAAACACGGAGAGTTAATGTTCTCAAAACATTAGCACAAAAACATTATTTATTGATCAATTGTAAAACTTTTTTTGAATGTTACTACTTGTTTCAGGACTTTCAGAGAAAATTCAAAAGTTTCATTCCCATAATGTTTGAAGAATGACAAAATGGAATGTTAACGTTCGCATAACAAGGAAAAAAGTGACATTTTATACGTTCAGAGAACATTCAGAAATAACGTTTTCAAAACTGGGAATGGTTCTTAGAACATATTTATGTTTGCTGGGGCTATTTTCAATATGTTAGGTTTTATGGTGTAGAATAGATTAATTCTCCTTAATAGTTCACAGATGTGTTGTTAACTTTCATTTTAGCTGTTTTGGCTCTAAAATCCAGTCACTCAGGACCTTTAAAGCCAGAAGCAACAGGAAGTCATATTTTACATTTGCATGTGTATGTATGAGACAGCATGAAAGAGAGAGAGATTGAGAGAGAGAGAGAGAGAGAGAGAGAGAGAGAGAGAGAGAGAGAGAGAGAGAGAGAGGGAGAGAGAGAGACATACAGCTTATGTGCTGATAATTTCTCTAAATGCTCTAAGTGTACAGACAGCATAAAAAACCCGACAGTGATTTATAGAGCACTGTAATGCATTTCTACATATAAGCATTGTGTTTTATAAAGTGGTCATCGTTTGTATTCACTGGAGTAACAAAAAATATCAATTTTTCACCTTTTGTCACACTACTCATTCTGTCATTTCACAATGTGAGGCGTGTACACGGTTGGTTAGCGCTGCACGGTTTGCTTAGATCAATGCTGATTCTTACCTTATTGAAAGTACACATTTTAGCTGCAGTGCTGTAATAGCAGAGAACAATCAGGGCCTATTCAGGGCTGAAGGACACCCTCCCTCAGTCAACATTTGGCTCTCAAATCCATAGCCCGCACTGGCTCTCTGGCCCCCGGAATGCATCAGTTACTTTCAATGCTCAGATATTCATTTACAGAGTTGTTGTGTGGCCATTTTAAGCTGTTCACTGTGAAAATGTACTGAGAAAAGTTTTCCAGCAGTGAAAAACAAGATGCTTTGAATGTACATGTTAGCATATCTGTCATACTGTCTGACACAGCAATGAAGCAAAATGGCATTGAAACACAGCGTGAGTGGATATGTGTGTATTACCCCATAGCACACGTGTTCAGGAGTGTGTGAGAGAGAGCTGCTGCTGTAATTTGACCTCAGGAAGGTGAGCAATTGCAGGCATAGCGCTAGTAACCACACACTGAAACTCACCACAATCCATCAACCAATTGCTCATGCAAATCTGATACGAACCAGGCAAAGACAGGTCTGTTGATTACACAAGCGCACATGCAGCTCTCAAGGTGCTCAGGTGAGATTCTTTACCTGAGTGTACTTAATTCTGCATAAGTACACATCCAGTATACCAGTGATTCTTTTTCCAAATGTCGTCAGGGCACTGGCACTCTTAGAAGAAAAAAGTTCTATGTAGAACCTTAAAGGGTTCTGTCAGGCGCATCATTTGTAGAAACTTTTAGGGGTTTCCATCATGGGAAAATTTTATGGATTTCGTATTAATTCATTTTGTTTTAATTCATTTTTATAATTTTGATTCAGTTAAACAGCTCATAAACATACTTCATCAGTAGAAAAAAATGAAATAATCCATTAAACATGAAAGTATTATGAAATTATTTAAGATATTTCTCCTTACATAGAATCTTTGCAGCATTACCTTCATTTTTGTTGAAATCCGATGGCTCCATGAGGCCTGCGTAGGGAGCAATGACATTTCCTCTCTCAAGATCCATAAAGGTACTAAAAACATATTTAAATCAGTTCATGTGAGTACAGTGGTTCAATATTAATATTATAAAGCAACGAGAATATTTTTGGTGCGCCAAAAAAAAAAAACGACTTATATAGTGATGGCCGATTTCAAAACACAGCTTCAGGAAGCTTCTGAGCATTATGAATCAGCGTGTCGAATCAGCGGTTCGGAGCGCCAAAGTCACGTGATTTCAGCAGTTTGGCGGTTTGACACGCGATCCGAATCATGATTCGACACAGAAGAATCATAACAAGTATCAAGTATCACAACACTTGAGTATAAGATACAGAAAGATACAGAGTATCACAAAGCTTCCTGAAGCAGTCTTTTGAAATCGGCCATCTCTAAATAAGTCGTTATTTTGTTTTTTTTGGCGCACCAAAAATATTCTTGTCGCTTTATAATATTAATATTGAACCACTGTACTCACATGAACTGATTTAAATATGTTTTTAGTACATTAATGGATCTTGAGAGAGGAAATGTCATTGCTGGCTATGGAGGCCTCACTGAGCCATCGGATTTCAACAAAAATATCTTAATTTGTGTTCCAAAGATTAACGAAGGACTTACGGGTGTGAAACGGCATGAGGGTGAGTAATAAATGACATTATTTTCATTTTTGGGTGAACTAACCCTTTAAGTAGCCTATACCTTCTTCTCCAAATATAAGTTCACATCATGCAAAGCACTCCATAGAATGCTCTGGAATGTTTGAAGTGTTGTAAGATTGATGGACACGGAATACTTTATGTTCTGAACTGGGAGGGGTTGAGTCCTGACAACCATCGTTTTGCTGCAAATTATTATAATTAGAGTCTATCACAGCCTGTTCTGTCACCAAAGTCCTTCCCTTCCTCACTTTGTATGCCCATATCTTCCATGAACAATGAACAATTAAATAAAACAAAAAGTCTTTCTATCTTAAGGAACAGAGGTTCGTTGTAGCACTCATAGTACTGGATTATATATAAAATTAAGCATTATTATGCCTTTTGCATTACAAAATGTATATTATGTAATGTGCACATTACACAAAGAATTGTGGGCATTTTGCACTCAGCTCAGTGAATCTTTGCAACATTAGGTAGCAACCCCATTTAAACCCATGAACAGGTGTTTTCACCTTGTCTGACCTCTCTCACAACTGCAGTTCCCTCCGAATTGGCCCTAAACAGTGACACTTGCAGTGGCCACATCTGTTTTTGCCTGACCCCATCTGTCCTCAGGCTTTTTGATAAAACAAGAGGAATGTAGATGATCCAGTTTCTGCCCCATCACTTTTTCTCATCCTTATTCTTCCACATTGCTGTGTTAAGTCTAGAAAATTCATGGAGCAATAGAATGGCTGCTTTAAATCTGTTCATCAAGATAAATAAAACTGGTTGGTTTGGTGCTTCCTGTGTGGCATCTGACAGAAACTGATGTGTTTGAGTTTGAGCTATGCTTCAGACAAAACAATAACAGCTTATTGGTAATAGCATGCTTTAATATTATCACTATATGGGCATGTTACAATATGCAGAAATGCCACAGTAACATCTGTGTGGGTTCAACACAAGAGCTATGGAATTATGTTATTATAATGACTGAGAGAGCCAGACATTGCAGACTATGACTGTCAAATATAAAAGCACAATAGTTTGGTTTGTAAACTAAACAGGGCTCCACCACCAAAAAAAAAAGTTTTCATAGATAGATATGAGCAATAAATAATAAATAAATAAATTGAAAAACTGTTAAAAACTGTTTACAATACGATAGCACCAGTGTAATTTTCTTGATGGACATGCAGAAAAGTAACGCCTCCATGTTATACACCTCTCAGGTGAGCTAAGCCCACCTGCTTTGTGATTGGAGAAGGCGCTATTTCCATCGCTCTGAATGGCTGAGGCAGCTGTCACTCATGTACTACGTGCCTACTGTGTGATACTTTACAACAGGTAAGGCTACCTGAGTGACACAGGGAGGGTTTTTGGATACACCGCGCGTCTGGATGTACCGACAAGGACGTTTACAATAGTCCCGTATATGTTTATCCGTAATTAAGAACAAGATTTTAATATAATATTCGTTATTTGCATATAGAAATGGCAAGTGTAGGACTGGCCGTTAGCGCTCCGAATACAGAAGAGAGAGCAGTTTTCACGCAGCTTAAACCCGTGCGGATGTGTAGCGCGGATGGGCCGGAGGACTCATCTGTATTTGAGGACGTCAAACCCGCTGTTAGACTCGCAACAAACGCTGTTGAAATGGCTCAGGTATGGCAGGCGCTCTGTGGTGTCAAACTTTAACTGGAAAACACAAATATTTCAATGTCTAAACATCAAAAAATACATAAATAAATAAATATATAAAAAAGATAGAACAGATGTTGTGTAAGCACCTGATCAGTAGGAAATAATCTTTATAAGGCTTCCTGCAATGCAAGATCTGGTTCGTTTTTTTTATAATGAAAATATTGAATATATTACAGGTATCTCTTTCAGGCTGTGTGAACTGTTCTCGTGGCAGTGTGCATGCTACATCCTCTCATAAGGGGCCACTGAATTGCTGTTTATTTGTCTCACATTGCATTTACATTTATTCCTTTAGCAGGATTTGTATGAGAAGTTGCTTATACAAATAATTAAAAAATATTATTATTATTATTAACACAGATAACAATTCATCTCATATTTTTAATCATGTCTTATGATATTTTTACAACAGCGCAGTATGCACTTAATGTTTTTACTTTAAATTGTTTATTTTAACTAAAAACACATTTCTCTTTAAGTTTGCATCTAGGTTTTGCCGTAAACACTGACATAGTTTTATTCTCATAAATGGTGTAGCTTATACTTGACTATGACTTGACTTGAATATATATATACTTGATTATGAATATATTATTCCAGATAAATGGGAGCTCAGCTTGCTTTGCAAGGGCACTATGACATTAATACTTAACTTGCTAGTAAACGCACAAGTTTAGGCCCTTAACATAACCTTCATTATAAGAGTACAATTTAAGTATTGTAGAGTGTATTGTAAGGCAAAATAATCAAAAAAGAAACCTTTACATTTATTACCTTGATGTTTTACTGGGGTACAAGAGTACCCAATGCTCAGCAACTTTAATGCACAGTTTGAAGTTATGTAGAAAATCAAGGTGTCAATTTAACACTGGGACCGTGTTAGTGAAAAGTTTCGTGTATTAGTTTCCCCACAGAGAAAATTCAGATTAATCCACAAGTTTAGAGTTCATTTCAGACTTCTGTTTCTTTATATTTTGCTCTTTGGCTTTGGTCTTGGCCATCAGAATCTATTATGCAGTTATGTGATGTTGTATTTTCTGTTTTAATGATCATATTCAGAGTCCGCAATGACATCTGAAAATTAATGGGTCTGAAAGGCAAACCGAATGTGCTCTGCTGGATCGTATGGGATCCTAACTAGAACACCATTGTTTATGACTGGCTTAGCTGACCTCGTTGCACTCCTTCAAAAGCTCATATGGCCACAGGAATCATGTAGGTTGTCAGCTTTACTGAAGGAAACCGCCTGGGCCTTCACATTGGCATTGTTACCTTGTTGACACCTGCATTGTGTTGGTGACGAGAAGCACATGGCTTCATTATGACTTGAATTCTTGTGCTTTCAAGAATTCAAGTACTTGTTGGAAAAAGTACATACAAAGGAGTCGTAATCACCCATAATCATAGTCTAAATTAAATGAGATTGCTATAATAATACCTAAACCAACAATGTCATGATTTTAAGTTAAGACGATCTTAATTACTGATTGATTTGTCACATCTAATCAAAAGATATGTCTGTCTCTGAGTAATATAGGTGTAAAGCATCTCTCTTGCAGTAATTTACTTTAATTTTCTGTCCACACAGCATTTATCAAATCAAGAAGTCACTAGTCATATCCACTGCTGTGAAGAGCAGCCAAGATGGTTCCTTCACTAGTCATGGGCCTGAAAAGCCAAAACAACTGTTATCTATTTCCCCCAAAGCCATAAAACATAATTTTCGTCTCAAAGGTTTTGTTTTCTCTTGCTTCTGCCCTCTGATGATTTGTGCTGTTATGGCTCCAGTAAACAGACAGGAAGTCTATCAGTCTGGTTTTATTAGGATCTGTGGAAATCTCCATCTTTCTGAATTCCTTTTGGGCCATAAAAGGCAATTATTTCAAAGGGAAAGACCTTTTGTGTTGTAATTCGGAAAAAGGTCTTTGGGCTAACCAGCTACTTGGACTCTGAAATAGGCTGCGAAACTTTGAGAATGACACGTACTCTCCGGGTTTCTGAGGCCTCTGCGCTTTATGTGTTTGGTAACAAATAAGACTTTTTTTAATGGAAAAGATTTTTGATGGTTTAATAATCCACAAGCACACATCCCTAAAGGCATATTTCAGCCAAAAATGTAAATTCTGTCATCATTTACTCACTCTAATGTAATTCTGTGAAAGACGAAAGGAGATATTTAAAAAAAATGTCTTTTGTGTGTGTGTGTGTGTTTTTGATCTATACAGTGAAATGTTGTTTTGGGCCCCACCAACTTTCATTGTATAAACAAAGCTTTCTTCACAGTGTCTTTTTTGTGTTCTCCTGAAGGAAAAAAGTCATACAATTTTGAAACAGCATGTGGCTGAGAGAACTGATAACAGAATTTTTCTTCTTAAGTGATTCCCTTTAAGAGCAAATGAGATATTTCAGAAAGTGAGCTATATTTTTAAAGAACGTTGATACTGAGCAGCACGGAAACTTCCATCTTATTTATCTCAAAGATTATTTTTTATGTCTAACTCGGCTCCCAGTCGTTATCGGTCCCTAAAATACATAACTGAGCAGTTGTAAATGTTCTCCAATCATTAACTCAGTTCTTGGGCCAGGGTTCAGCTGCTGTTCATTCTCCTCACACAAACCCAATGAACAGAACCAGGTCTCTAAGGCCAACGGAGGCCATGGCCAAGTGCACTTGCCCTCTGCCAGTGCCACCGCAACACAAGGCCCGTTTGTGCCCAGGACTAAGAGCAGGGGCGGTACGCTTGCCAGGTCTGGAGATAAATCGAAAGCTATTTTCCATTAATTACCTGGTTTTAACTTTCCAGCGCTGGCCTGATGGGGATGAAGGTGGAATTGTTGACGTTAACACTGAGAGTACAATTGTCTGCAATAAATGGCTCATCCACAGCTATATGAAAAGCTGCAGAAGCGTCATCATTCATTGTACATTCCCTGAGAGTACGTGACCTCACACGTTAGGGTATGAGTTACCTGAAAGGATGAAGATATTTGCACATTAAACCACATCATTGGGTTGCCAAGGAAATGCATTTTGACAATACATGTTTTATTGTTGACATAGCTGCCACTTCAGACAGCTGGACATTGCAGTGCTTTTGAAATGTTTATTGTCAAATATAATGACTGCAGTGAGGACAACAGTAAAGGCAATTGCGTATTTAATGTGGGGTCCAAATGTCTTCTCACATTGAAAGAATAAAAAAAGAAAACTTTAAGTAGTTTAGCATAATCATGTATTGTTAACAAAACTCCTTTGTTAATATATAAATATAACCATATTTAATAATCAATATCATGTGGTAACTACTCCATAATTTAAATCATATAATTTTCATAATCAAAATTATATTAATGAGTTAAAAACAAAGCTATCTCACGACCAATTCGTATGTATTTTACGAGGTGGCTAAATTGTACGAATTCGTACAACCTCATTTGTACGAATTCATACAATTTGTCTAAACCACAGTGACGGGTAGGTTTAGGGGCGGGGTTAGAAGTAGTTCATTGATATGAATTCATACGAATTAGCCACCTCGTAAAATACATTCAAATTGCCGTGAGATCAGGTTGGTTAAAAAGCATGATATAGAGAAAAAAGATTCTCTTTTAAAAACTTAAATGAAAAAGAAACTTAACATAAAGATTATATACATTCATATGTATTCAAGGAAAATATGTTATTACTCTTGACGTGATGGTTATAAAGTGGTGACATGGCATTTTAGAGTCACTGAAATGAAACGTTCCTTGAAAATACAAGTTTTTGAAAACCATATGAAACCAACATGAATACAAAGAGTATGTTTAGAAGAACTTGGCACATGAAGCTTGAGTGCTGCTGTCGTTAAAAATGACATTAATAATACTTCTGAAATTTGTGTTCATTTTTTTTTGTGGATATAAAATAATATAAACATAATTTGTTATGAAATATGTGTATTAGAAATATGAAAAATAGAAGCATTTTAGAATAAAAATAAAAACAAGCTGTCGTTAAAGCAAAAAGACGACATTAATAATACTTCTAAAATTTGTGTTCATTTTTTTTTGTGTATATAAAATAATATAAACAATTTTGTTATGAAATATGTGTATTAGAAATAATAGAAGCTTTTTCACTAGTGGTCTCAGACCCTTTATTGGTTATTTTAGGGTTTTATTTTGGTCAACACACTATGGGCTGTTGAAAACTTTGACTGTATTTAGGCTGTTTAGGTTTTTGCATGTGAAACCATTTCATCATCACACATTTGACTTGCCAATTGACTGGTTTGGTAAATCTGGTTCTTTATTATCGCAAAAATGCCCTCATTTATCAGTCTCAGGGGTTTAAAGCACCGTTGTACCTGAATGGCTCTCCAGGGTGCACTCGTTTTTAGAGTTCTATTTTTGTACATTGTTTGTGCCCATATCTCCTCTTGCTATATCACATGTCACTGTTTTGGTTTTGCTTTGTGTCTTCATGACCGCCACACCTAAGAGGTTTCTGTTTACTCTGTGCTGCATTGGAGCACTACGCAGACCTCTTGGCTTTTTGTGCATGGATAAAGCGGGGAATGATCTCCGACTGCTTGTACCAGGCACTGCGAACATAAATAAACTTCATCTAATGTGAAAGACAATAACATAGTATATTCTTGCCAAATCTCCTCTCTCAAATACAATCTTTTTGAACAGCTGTGGTGAAGTGAAAGGAGTAAAATGGCAGAACAGACATCTCAGTTTGATGCCAGCTAATCCAATTACCTACAAACACACACACAAAGTCTAACTACCTGGACTGCATGCACTCAAAAAATAAATAAATAAAATCATTCAATAAACTTAATTAAATTGAGGAAAACTTTTTCATGCAATTAAATTTATCCTTTACAAATAATAATAATAATAATTTGGATTTCAATTTAAGTTCAGGTCTTGTTATACAACTTAAAATAATTAGATTTTTTGGGCTTTTTTTCTTTCTTTTTAACAAGTCATAAATAAATTACTGTAATTTAATTTAAGTGCTGAATTAAATAAACTACATTTAAATAAAAATACACTCAAATCAATTTCCTGTCAATTGTCAGTCTGGATTTCTGTACATCTGGTTATGGCCAATGATTTATATTAAAACTGATTTATATTAAAACGGACTTTCTCTTAAAAAATTAAGGTTCCAAAAGGGGTTTTTTGCAGTGATGCCATAGAAGAACCATTTTTGGGTGCCCCAAAAAACCTTTCAGTGAACAGTTATTTATAGAACCATTTTTTTAATCTAAAGAACCTTTTGTGCAATGGAAAGATTCCATGAATGGTAAAGGTTCTTAATGGAATCATCGATGCCAATTAAGTACTTTTATTTCTAATAGTTTACTGTATCATAATCATCTGCTGTTCATTTCAGACACGGATGGAGATGGATAAATATCTGCCCCAGAGCGGCCCGCTGCTTTCCCCAAACATGATGGATAAGAAGTACCGTCGGGAAAGTGCCTCAGTGGTGGATGAGTATTTTGCAGATGAGAAGCCTGCCCCTTACAGTCTCAACATCAACGTTATCCTGCCCAATACCACACATCTTCGCACTGGCCTTTACCGTCCAAACAAACCTCCGGTGCATCAGATCAAAACTGAGCCGGGTGTGGACGAACCTTGCAGCATTCAGACGCTCCCCGAATTCACCTCCGTCTTCAGTGTGCCCCAGACGGTCAACAGCCTCTTCATCAAACCTGACATGTCTGTCACAGATGAGCTCCACATTGGCCCTCAGCAGCCGTCAGTCTACCAGATGCCCGTCAGCAGCAGTGACCTCACCACGATGACCTTTTCCCAGAGTCAATCGATGAACGGCTCATCCGGCAGGACCATGCTCAACCTGAACACTGTGGCCTTGACAGCGCAATCTGGTGAATTTGTCATGCCCGAGCCATTCTACGTTTCACCCCAGCCGCACAGTTTGCCTCCATCACCCCCCAACTCCCAGCCCGGTAGTCCAGAGAACCAGGCAGAGCTTATTACCTCAGTTCCCCCTCCCCCACCATACCAGGCTAGAATCGGAATGAAGGTTGGACAGATGACCCCTCACTCCATGCTAATGGCTCACGGTCAGGGCGTCCTCACGGGGCCCAGGTACAACCGACGGAACAACCCTGAGCTGGAGAAGAGAAGAATTCATCATTGTGACTTCCCAGGTTAGTGTGCCATTCCAGTAAATTATTTTGGATTACATGATATGCCATGCCTTCCTGAAGATGAGCAGAGATTATCAGGGACTTTTGTCAACTAACATTTGGGCAATTTTCTTTGTACCAGGATGCACTAAAGTTTACACAAAGAGCTCTCACTTGAAAGCACACCAAAGGACTCATACAGGTAAGAAACCAAATCACACTCTTTCACAGGCACCCAAAAATGAAAATTATGTAATTGTTTATTCACCCTCATGTCGTTTCAACGACATATGATTTTCTTTCTTCTGCGGAACACAGAGAAATGAGAAATTGAAGAACTTTTCCATGCAATTACAATGAATGGAGACTGAGGATTTTAAAAGTATCCCACAAGTCTTCTGAAGTCATACAATTGCTTTGTGTGAGGAACAAACAAAATGTAAGTCGTAATCTTGACATCCGACCTTGTCGATTTTTTTTTTTATATGAATCTACTTTAATTTCAGATTCTAAAAGTTCTGTTTATATGAACCCTAAACAATTCAATCCGATTCACATATTTGTGTACATGTGCAATACTCAGAACCTGTGCTCAGAACCTGAGCTACTGCAATAATAATTGTCATTTTTGCCATGATGACAAATGTAAAAAGAAAGCTGACAGAAGTACGTTTTAGCAAATATTTAGTAAATATATATTCAGTCTCCTCCACTGACCAGTTTATAAACATACAGACATAAACATGCAAGCATACGCATAACGGCACTGTGCATGTAAAATAATTTATAGGTGCAGTAAGCAATTTAAAAATACTGTTGAAAGTTGATCGGACCGAGCACCACGACAAACTTGTAGCCAATCAGCAGTAGGGGGCGTATACACTCATGATGGTGTAGAGAGAGTGAGCGAGAGGGAAATTTGAAGAAAGATTGAGATAGCTGAGAGATAGCTGAGAGACATTACTAAAGAGAAAAGGTCAGAGGAATATCACTGGAAAAAGAAGAGTTGTGATCAGGCAGGAGCTTTAGGACCCGTGTTAATATTAGAAAAGCTTTCCAGCACTGGAGAGACCTAATTGGGAAGGCCTGAAAACAGATGCTGAGGTTGTGTTGTTTCTGCTCCATACGTGAGTAACATTGGTTTTGAGTGTGTGCTGACAACGAACAATAAACTCTTGCTTGTATATACTCGTGTACTGTATGCTAATTTTTCGTTCTTCCTTGTTTGTTCGTCATCTTTGCTTTATTTTTTGCGAAGCTTTATTTTGCTTTGTTTCTGCTATGATAAAGAGACATCCACTCTTGCATTGCGTGTTTGTGCATTTTGGGGGCAGCGCAATGAAAGGAGGGGTGTGTTTGTTTGGATTGATTTCAAATATCGATGACGATGACCTTTTCCCAGAGTCAATCGATGAACAGAATCGGCTCGTCCGGCAATCTGCGCAATCTGGTGAATTTGTCATGCCCGAGCCATTCTACACTTCACCCCAGCTGCACAGTTTGCCTCCATCGCCCCCCAACTCCCAGCCCGGCAGTCCAGAGAACCAGGCAGAGCTTATTACCTCAGTTCAGAGCAATGAAGGGAGGGGTGTTTTTGTTTGGGTTAATTTCAAATATCAACAGTATTCAACAGTGATTCTCGGAAATTGCTTACTGCACCACATGCTTATATTTTTCCTGTTGATCAGATTATTTCAGGTCTTCACCATCCTTTTCAATCGAATCAGAATTTCATTTGGATCAAGCTCAATTGGATCGACTGGGGTGCTTAATCTGATTATAAACAGATTATTTGGGTGCATGTAAATTTAGCTAGTGATGCCATTGCATCGGTTAACAGCTCACTGGAAGGGAAGATTATCAGTGAATAATGCCTTACATTTGGTCTGTTTCTCACACAAAGCAGTCATATGCCTTCAGAAGACTTTGTTGGATATAGTGATTCATAGGTCTTTTGAATCACCTTTGTATACTTTTATTAATTGTAACTGCATGTTAAAGAACGACTTCATCATACAGGTTTGGAATAACATGAGGGCGGTTAACCATTTTTCTAAAGTTAGAAGTAGTTGTTAGCAGATGCAATGTACCATCAACACAAAAGCTACAAATGCAGCAACTGCTTGCAGAGAAGATGACAGCCTAAAGACAAGCGATGTGGAAAAACAGAACAGGGCGGAGGGAGAGATTAATTGACTCTTTTCATGCTTTTATACACATTGTGTCTGCATGCCTGTACAAGCCCTGTATGCTTTCCCGAGGGGGAAATCGGCAAGTGGTGGAGGAAAAACCTGTTCCTCCTGCTTTTTCTGTGTGCGTTCGGGGGGAGGAGTGAGCCGCCGGGAGAAAAGAACTTGGCAGTTTCAGTGTGTTCAGCTCTGTGTAAGATGAAACCCACTGCAATCCCAGCACACTTTAGAATGAAACCGAAATCTTCCCTCCCAACACCAATCGGTGCAATTTATTTATTTTATTTTATTTTTTGTTTACATGATGTTAAGCTGATAAAAGCACCTTTTCCACCTAGTTACCTCTTCTTCTTTTTTTTTCTTTTCTAAACATTTCGGGGTGGTCACCGTGAATGTAGAGGGATTACCTGTAGCCTGAGGTATCATTATTGTTGTACTCTCACTCACTGGTGCCCTAGAGGTATCTTCATAATTCTGTTTAAGCTTATACGAAACATATTCCCATGTGGTATGTTAGGAAATTGAGTAGGTGTTGCAGCAGTGCAACAAGTATTAGCATGGATGAAACTAAAGCACTTAGCCACTTGAGATTGTGCCTAACAGAGATTTTACTACAGTTAAGGATCAATCCTAGGCATGACACAAATCAGAGTGCCTAAAACCACCTTAATTGTTTTAAAAACATGGCCTTGTGTGGTTTATTGAATTATTTTGGCAAACAAAATCATTGAATATGTCGCATCTCACTGTTTTTTTTTCTCAGACCGTGAACAATTCAATTTTTAAAAATGTGTTTTGAGATTTTTAATTCTAAATTTTTTAATAGGTTCTTTAAAAAAAAATTATAATTCCACTAAATTTACCATGAAATTGTAAAACATGGCCTTGAGTGTTTTTTTGCACTATAATAAAAGACACCAATATTTAATAAATAGTTAAATGTATTATAATAATTTGTATTATAAAATGTATTATAATATAATAAAATGTATTATAATAATTTAAAAATATAAAATAATTACATGATTAATAATCTTAGTAAATTAATTGCAGTTATTCGTATATGTAAATATTTGCTGAGAAAACCCCTAAATAAAGGTAATTTAAAGAGAACATTATTTACCACATATCACTTTTGTAAGATGACAAATTTTTAAAAAATGCATTTTGAGATTTTTAATTAAATTTTTAAGGTTATTTTTTAAACAATTAATTCCACTAAACTGATATTAATTTCACAGCCCATGTAATAAAAATCTAAATAAATTATCTGACAGAAGAAAAGTTTAATTCGAATAGCCTGTAGGCTGTTAATGGTTGCCCAGCACAGCAACTTGCGTTTTAATATAGAGTAACACAGTGCATCTGATCAGAATTTGTAGTCAGAACTATTTATATATATAATAGTATTTTTACATTATTTCCAAATGTAATATTAATCTTTTCACACTGCTCACTGGACAATTAATTTTCGAACAACCAAAGTAATAAAATATTGCTAGATTCACTTTTATCTGTTTAGGAAATCATTTTGAAGAAATGTCGCCAAAGGCACGTTTTTCCAAAGAGCCTGGGATATTTCACCCTCTGTCCATCAGCATGGTATGTTTATGTTGTCACAGGTCAGGTTGTCATTCCTCAGGTGGACATGGTGTGGAGTTGTATTTCAAAAGATGCTGGGGGTTGGGAAAGATCCTGCCGCACTGAAAGCTGTCAAACAACAGTTAAGAGCTCTAGAACATTCTGTGCTGTCAGATGAAAGTCAGAACAGGTCGATAACACGTGTAATTTTGATGTCTTCAGGAATGATATGTTCTTTTCATTCAAAATAAGGATGTCAGGATGTACTAGATGTGCTCTGACAAAGCAATTAAATACAAGCCTGCAAAACTTTTTGTTAGCTTTGTAACCTAAGTAGTAATCTAAGCAGTTAGCTTAGGTTATGCTAATAGGTCTTCAAAAAAAAAAAAACTTGCTTCACAGGAATTTTACAGATTCTAGCAGCCTCATCTTGTATATGAAATGCTAGCTAAACAGCTTTCACAATGCTTGTGATCATTTTTTGACTAAGGAGTGGTTTATACTACACCATTCTCAACTAAAAACTGAAAACTTTTTAATGTGTTTCGGCCGTTCATTTACATGACAACAGCGTTTTGGGGCCTGAAAACACAACATTTTGAAAACGGGTTTCAAAGTGCACGTTTTTAAAAACGATACATTACTGTGTAAACGTTTTCACGAATCCGTGTAAACAGGTATTGTTTTGGCAACGTTGTACGTGAAAAGCAAAAAGGAAAAACTTTCAATTTTTAGTACATCGTTCTGGTGTAAACGTACCCTAATTACTTTGAGGGCAACTGGTGCATTTGTGAAAGCCCTGTATTATCTTAGTAATGGAACTTGTTGCCCACCTTCCTCAAACAGAAGCCACTGATAAACACATTACAATGGTGATTGTATGGCTATTCCTGTGAGTGTGGTGAATATTAGTGTTGTTATAGCACTGTCTTTAACTGAATCCAATTAATGCTAAAATTATTTTTTGTTGTTGTTCTTAATATTGTTTTGATTTCGATTTAGGTGGTTCGCCATATTCAACTTCCACATTTTTATGTTTTTATAATGGTTGTGTGTGCGCAGTAAAATGCTTTAGTGATAACAAATTAGCCATTGCACAACCTCCAGCTAACCAAATAACATCTCTGTTGTTTGAGCTTGTTGGCCCTTAAATAGATTCCACAAGCTGAAGTGTTTGATGGGGGGTATTACCTTGTTCAAGACCCTGAGCTATTGGAGTCTTTTGTCAGGAGGGCATTTGTTCATCTTCTTTTGAATTCTGGTTTCATGTATAGAAAAAAGGGAGGGATGAGCGCTAAGCTTAAAGAGCCAGCTTTCAGAACTATTCAAATAGCTAGCCAAAGAGCTAAATTTGTGCTCTCTTCAGTTATTTCCCATATCTGAGAGCTGTGTAGTTTCACTGTGGTAAAGTTAGTGGCTGAAATGCAACATGATATTTCAGAACAACAATAATTGTTTCATGTTATTGTTTGAGATAAACAATAGAAAACTAGTGTTTATTGGACTATAATCAGGTTCCAAATGACAAAAGAAAGGTAAAAATATATTTGGCGAGTAAATAAAACATCACTGGCTCGTGATGTTTATATAAGAAACTGCAATACAATAAAATTTAATTTATGTAGGTTTTTTTGTTTTGTTTTGTTTAGAAAATAATTTTTATTCAGCAAGGATGCTTTAAATTGATCAAAAGTGAGAAGTAAAGGCATTTATATTGCTACAAAAGATTTCTATTTAAAATAAAGTCCTTAAGAACCTTGACAAATATAAACTGTTTCCACAGAAACATTACGCAGAAAAAACTGTTTCAACATCGTTAATAATAATAAATTCTAATAAAGCATATTACTGTAGAATGATTTCTGAAAGATCATGTGACACTGAAGACTGGAGTAATGATGCTGTAAATTCAGCTTTAGCATCACATAAATAAATTACATTTGAAATAAATTAAAATAGATTTTTTTTTTTAAATTGTAATAATATTTCACAATGTTAATGTTTTACTGTATTTTTGATCAAATAAATTCAGCCGTGATGAGCATGAGAGAATTATTATTATTTTTTTTAAATCTTGCATTTTAATTGTAGTGTATGTATAGATTAATTCATTTTTTACAAATACAAATCATGGCCAGTTAAAAGTGTTTATGGATAATAAAAAATAGTTTTGTAGTTAAAAAAAGTTTTGGACCATGCTGATAAAAAATTAAGGTAATACACAACAACATACCTGTGCTAAATAAGGAATTTTTTTTTTAACACAAACCTATTATACATGAAAAGCGACCATGCAAAGGCACCTGCTTATATCTGTCAGTCAAACTCCAGTTGTCATGAAATAGCACGTTAACCAAAAGAAAGGGTGACTTCAGTTTGACAGCTGCTAATGGGATTTAAATAACATTAAAAAATATATAATAAACAATTATGTTGCTCTTTCTCTCATTTTCTTTTACTTTCCCTTTTTTCTCTCCATCATACACAAACATACATACACACGTTAGACTACTTTTAACATTATGTTATTTGGTGTGAATTTTGTAGTGGTAAATATAAAAAATGGGGCCACATGTGTTGAATGACCATTATCGTTTCACACTGAACTTGGCTTTTCAGGATTTAGTGCTGTGGCAAACCTCACAATGTCAGATGTTATCAGTGTAAGCGCCATGGAAATGACTTCCGTGTTTACACATGGGAGTTGTATTACTCTCCAAACCACAAGCACATGCATGTCTAATTCCTCTATAACTGCCATTTAAAAATGTCACAATACACATTGTGTGTTCAAACATGTTCAAGCTGGACTTTGTATGAGCCTGGACCTTGAAACATGCCTTGAAATAAAATAAATGAAGGTTGTTTGCTAAATCAATGTGATTTAATTTTTTTGTTTTCTTTTTTGCAGGTGAGAAGCCATACCGGTGCAGTTGGGAAGGATGTGACTGGCGTTTCGCCCGCTCGGATGAACTGACGCGGCATTACCGCAAACACACCGGCGCAAAACCCTTCAAATGTGTTGCCTGCAGTCGCTGCTTCTCTCGTTCAGACCACCTGGCACTGCACATGAAGCGCCACCAAAACTAACGGACTTTACATCCTTACTTTTTCAATGTTTATAACAGTTTTATTGTTCTAAATATTTCACAGTCATTCACGTACGAAGATCAAACTAATGAAAGCTCTGCCCTATACCAGCACTCCACACATTTTGTCATGAAGAGGACTGGACATCACAGCAGAGCTCCAACAGGATGTATACTACTGTACATATGTTTTGTATGTGTTTGTATGTCTGTAGATTAATGTGAAAAGATGCTATGAATTTTATACTTGACCTCCATCCACTTTGTCTGACTAAATTTTAAAATCTTCCTAGTAAGAGTCTTCCTAATAACTTGAAATGTAAAGTTTGATTAATTAATTCCAAGGTAATAGTTAATTGTTCATTTTAGACAACACAATACTATTTATATGGAACTTCCCACTCACAAAAAGTTGTTTGCTTTTGGGTAAGATGCTACTATAAATTTTTTTTTTAAAAGTAGTAACCCTAATGTTTGCTGTTCTCACAGTTGTGTATCCATGGATACAAATCTTTATGAGACTGTAAAAAAGTTGCACTCAGATCAGTCGACTGTTTGACATTTCGGCTCTTTGTATGACAGAAAAAAAGACTGTGATGAATGTGAAAAATAAGCTCACAAGAGTCTTATTTGACCATGTGTGCCAAATTTGTATTTCACACAACAGTTGATTGTTTTATAAAAAAAAAGTAAGAAACTTTAAAGAAAATAAATGAAGAAATTGTGATATGCAGAACATTTTGAAACTTCACAACAATCCCTTTCTTTTCCCAAGAACAAATTTGTATTTGTTGTGGACATCGTAGCATTTGCTTTTGTAATGCTGGTGAGACCCATCTTGGGCTCTGTATGCAGCTTAGCGACCGCATTTTTATAAACTCTTAAAAGTTCTCAAGTTCCCTTTGTACATGTCCTTCACTTATGAAGGGAACTCTGATGGATCAAAAGGTACTGTACATACTCTTGTTAAAGTTTAACTACATGTAAATACTTTTCTCTTTGAAGCTGATTGTTTTTATGAACAAATGGGATTTTGCTATGTTTGTCTTGAATGTAGGTGTTGAGTGTGTAGATCTTGCATACTAAGTGATCAGTTTAACATTTTGTATGTACTTGTCTGAATACAGAACTTTGAAAATAAAAGAATAATCACATTTCATGGCTAAGTGTTCTATACGCTAACATGCTTCCTTGACTCTGGATGAGGTCCTTAGTGGAATGACATTTGAATACTTGGTTAAAGGTGCTAAAGAGGATGTTTTGTTTTATACATTTTTGCAATATTACTTGAAACTGTCTTTACTAACTGATAAAAGACTATTTGTAGCAGCCCTTCAACTTTGAATAAACAGGCTTGGGAGTGTTTCCATACGGGTGTACTTTAATTCAGACGAGTGTGCATAGCACCAACACCGTGAAAACTTAAAAGACAAATAACAAAGGCAATTCAGTCAGATACAAAATAATCCTTTAACAAATGCACTTTAGCAAGCTAGAATCACATTGATAACAGCACAACGGGTAACAGCAATCATGTGAAATGAATCTCATTACCATTTACATGAACGTATGAAATTAATACATATGAAATTGTATATTACAATCAACCACATACCTCGCTCCGCATATCAAAGGGTGCTAGAGAGTGGTGATCCAGGGAAGGATGACGCCATTAACTTAACTTGGACGTTGGAGAGATAGCTAGCAACTTCATGAATTATTCTCAAGTTATTACTGCCAAAACAAATCAAGCACAAAGTGGTATAACTGTTCAAGGAACACTTTAGTTGAAGATTACAGTAATATTTTTCAATCTCTGACTTTAAACATGCACCGTCTTGTAACATACCTTCTCGTGCCTTCCTGTGTGTTTTTTATTTGAAATAGTGAGCGTGGAGAAATTAGTCCCCCATGACAGATAGCATGATGTCAAAATAAAAGTCCCATGAAATAAAAGTATGAAACAGCATACTCATAATAAAACACTGCTAGAGGTCATCTACACTATTTATTAGGTGCACTGAAAGGAATATTATTAATATACATCATCTGTGCACGAGGTAGGGCCTTAAAAACATCAGCCAATCGCGTAAACGAGTGGCCCTCTGGCTTGTCAATCACTGCCATTACGTTCCTTGTGAGAGACGTGCGCGGATTGGCCCTTTGGCTTGTCAATCACTGCATGATGTTCCTCGTGAGAGACGCGCGGCTGCGCGCTTCAGTAACTTTCCACACTCCACAGAGTCTCCACTCCTGCAGATTATGAGTTACCTGCGGTGAGTCCGACATAATGAATCAACTAAGTGTGTGCGCGGCTTTAAGTTAACGATTGTAAGGCCGATTATGAATGTAAATTGATACTTATGACTGATCGCGCTCAAACGCGTCCAGTCAGAGCCAGTTGTGTTCAGTCTGCGATTACAGTCGGTGTTCAAATTCCATGTGAAAGTATATAAATCTGCTTCAGGAGCAGGAAACAATTGCTGTATGTTGAGCATAGTCTAATGTTTTAGCTAGTCGTTAAATGTGTGCCCGGCTTAATAACACAGCGAATGCCGGTGGTAAACACTCGTGTTCCAATACTCGTGCAGGAGTTTTGGGAGGCGTTCCCTTGAAATGAGCTGTGAAGGAGTGGGGTTGTTCTTAAGCATGCGCTCATTTCAAAAACTCAGTCGACGAAAAGAACCTCTGTACCACCTTTAATAGGCTACTTAGGTTATGGAGACAGACATTTTTTGTTATGTGTTATATTTATGAGGAACAATAGTTCTTGGAACTATATAAGAAGGTGGACTTTTTATTGGAGACAAGAATCTTCTATTAAAACTAGAAAATTATTATTATTATTTTGGTAACACTTTACAGTAAGGTTGATTAGTTAAACATTAGTTAATGTATTAACTAACATGAACTAACCATGAGAAATACATTTGTTACTGTATTTACTAATATTCGTTAACGTTATTCATAAAAATACAGTTGTTCATTGTTTGTTCGTTAGTTCACAGTGCATTAACTAATGTTAACAAGATTTTAATGTTTTATTAAATGTTGAAATTAACATTAACAAAGAATAATAAATGCTGTATAAGTGCAGTTCATTATTAGTTCATGTTAACTAATGTTAACTAATGAACCTTATTGTAAAGTGTTACCATTATTTATACAAACTGATTGATTGCCTTTAGTTTTCAAACCATTTAAATAAATGATTGTTCTAACCTTTGTAGGTTTATGTACGGTGCAAATTAGCATGAAAGCAGACTTTGCTATTAAACAGACACGCCTGTTTTGTTAAGGCTGTGATGTATGCTGGTTCTTACCAGGTAGCCTATTAACTTTAAACTTATATTGTTAAACGACGTATTGTTAAAACAGTGAGTCAGCTTGTAAAAAATAATCATACGAACAGTTGCAGTGAACGTACTAAAATTGGGTGGGGAACGGCTTTACCTGAAATAGAAAACTATTAATTACAGCCTGACAAGATAATTTGAAGAATAAAATCCAGTCTACAATAAGAGACAATGACTTATGAGGGGAACACCCATGTGTTACAGCATGTGTTCTGTGGCGTTGAAAAGATAAAAATGTTTACCATTTAAAAATAGTGAGAGCTACTGCTCCGAGTAAAAGTAAAACTATCTTCATTGTTGAGAATATGTAGCGCGAATCCAGTTAAAACTTGCCCCACTTCTTACACCTTTTCATAGAAAAGAGAATGAAGAGAGACACGGCAGAGAGATAGTCTTTCGCAAAAAATAAGGATATTTCAGATGATTTAAATGTCATCTGTTTTACTTTTGTTTGCTGAAATTGCTGAACTGTCAATGAATGCGCATCGCTCAAAAAGCAAAGAAAAACCTTGCACTGTAAAACCTAACCCTAACCCTCAGTTGTTCTAACCCTTTAGCTTTTCTTAATGTTCAGCAATTTGTTGAATTTAGTTGTAAAAATGTTGTAATCTATAGGCTGCTATTCACATACTATGCCTTTGTCACTCAGAAAACCCACTGGTTTGAGTACCATTTTGTCAAGCAAAAGATTTTTTGAAGTGGGGCAATTTTTAATAGAAATTTGTATACATTTCCTCCACTTCTGCAGTTAGCTTTCTCCCTAGTTGATTTCGTAAATTTTCTAAAGTAATCTTGAATGGTGAATTGTCAAAACAACTAAAAATTTTGGGAGAACATCACTTCATAAATTGATGTTGATTTCCTAAAATGGTTTTGTCACCATTATGGTGATTTGTGTTCCCTTTGTTTGGGCACTTGGAACTTCATTTACATGATTAACTCTTTTCCATTGCATTGATGCATTGATGGAGTGCATCAGTTATTTGTGGTTTCAGAAGAAAAAAAAATGCATTATTTTTAAAAGATGACCTAACTTCTCATACCCACTAGTTGTGCCAATTTTTGCAATCAACCTTGCTTGAGTCACACAGAAATCAACATTCAACATGCAAAACACAACAATGGTAACCAATAAATTAATGTTTAAATTAATAAGACTCACCATCACAAAAGAATGTTATTTGATGATTTTATTGTGCTAATACTTACACAAGAAAAAGAAAAGAAAACAACAACAACAAAAAAACAATTGCTTAATTTATTAATGCCGCAATGCACTCTGGGAGTACACTGTTACTCAGTTAATCATTAAGTTAGTTAAACTCAGAAGCCAAATTATAAAAACATGAATATGTTGATAAACTTTACTATACTTTTCTGAGGCAATAATTTTTTTAAGGTTTTTTCAAGTTAATAAATTGAAAATTTTCTGTGTATTGTGTAGCCTATCTTAGGATCGGTGTTAATCATTATTGCACCAGTTGAGAAGTGCGTGTCATAAAGATTGTGTTTTGACCATAATTTATCCCCCCAGACACTAGGGTAATATAATCTCAGGAACAAACAAAGGGATAGCACCACTTTTTATGAACTAAAGTCCTGACCGAGTTACAGTGTTGGACTTTGACTTTAAATGGTTAGACCATGCCGAACAATTTTATTCACAAATTGATAAAATATTTCACAATAATACATATTTACCTATTTGATACAAGTGGAATAAAGACTTTAAAAGAGGACACTGACATTTTGCAGTACCACACAGTGCTTTGACATGAGCTGTTACACATCTTTACCACTAGAGGGCGCCACACGAAAGAGCGCTGATGTCGCTGAACCCGAAACAACAGCAGAACATGTCAGCACCGCCCCGCCTCATGGTTATAGAGCAAAGTTCATGAAGACATTGACCACCGAATTGTTTTAAGATCATTCACGTATTAGAACAAACAAATTATATAAACCCTTTTTGAGTGAGATTGATACCAAACGCGTGATTTTGCCAGGATTAAACAATGAAATGTGCATGGGGTTCATTTTTGTTGGAAATACTGTTATAAAACTATTAGAAAAAAATAGACAGGACCTGAATTATATACACAACGCACCGATCTGCACCAAAACATTTTATTCTATAAAAGGAGTGGGTAATCACAACTGTACAAGGGAAACTGACTTTTAACACCATTTCTCACAGTATCAAAAAGCTTGTGTTTTCCTTGCTGATCTTTACACACTTGTTCTGTACAAATACAAAAGAAATAACATTAATTACTTGTCTTGTTATAATGATAACTGCATTGCACTGAGTAATATAGTACTGGCCCATAAGTTACTGCATTCAATATAAAATACCTATGATTCTGAAAGTTTAAAAGAGAATTTAATGATAACCACACTTGCACACATACACTCACACGAAACCCAAACCCTTTCATGATTCAAGCACAAGGTTGCACACTATTTTAAACAAATCAGATACAAGTGATGAAATCAAACATGCTCAGATAGACAAGGATGTCACAAAATTCAGTCGTGGGCACTTCATTGATAAGGGGCTGACTCCTAACAATACGCCATCTTGGAATACAATAATTTAAATTTAGGATGATATGAAGGTACATGTTACCAGCATGTCTTGTAGTAATTAGAAATAGGCCATGCATGTGCTACGAATGGCCATGGATGCACACATTTCATGGATTTCATGTGGATTATCAGTGCTTATAGGCCACATCTGTCAGGGCACCAACGCTTTGACATGCTCACCGACGTAAAGAAAACGCTACTCTCCATGCAACACTTTAGGGGTGTACAACACATTAGGGACCCATTTTAAGAGATTAAAAAAAGAAATAAAAAAATACATTTCAAAGAAACAACTAAAAAAAGAGAAAAAAAATGAGTATTTCACATTATCTAGTCAGTGTTAAAAATAGAAATCCACCCGTTACATTTATTCAAGAACTTTGTAGATTATATACAATATGTACATTAACTCTTTAATTATTCATTGTCTGTATGTCTATGAACAGTTTAAAAAAAGAAAGGGATCGCAATCAAATGCATATACTCTTCTAGAAAGATGTGCTTAGTAACGTTTGAGTTGAAGCGAGAGAACAATACAAACTTGCGACTACATTGCTCTCTGGACCAAAGATCGTGCAGCTGCTGCAGACATGCACTTAGCTCTCAAAAGCTGGAATCAAACAAGCGTTTCTTCAGAAAAAAGGCATAATGCGCACTTGCTCAGCTGCTAGCGATTTAAATTATGACCATGGCAATGAGTGCTAGCTAGAGGGAAGAAGTGTCCAGGATACCCTCTCCTCAGATTTATATGGACTCTGCCCAACATTTTTATAATATCACTGTCCAATAACTTCAACATATTGTTGGAGGTTGAGGGGTTATTTTTGCATATCATGCATATCAGGGCCGGAACTGTTAAGACATGTAGGATTTTCAAGGTGCCTCACAAAAATAAGGGTCCCAGTATCGAACCCTGAGGAACTCAGAAAACCTGTTGCGCAAATCAAATTTGCACATTTACTTCAATTAAGGCTCTGATGGGCTAGGAGTAACAATGCATCTAGACTTCTCTACTATTATATCTCTGATTATGTCTTCTTTACAAATATGCAAACAAGTGTGCTTATACACAGACATACACACCAATTTAGTAAGATCCCCCCTTTCCCTGTGAGTTATGTTGTTTTTTTTAAATGTTTTTCACAGCCTTATGAAATAATATCTGAAGGTTAGATTAACACCTATCAAAAGGTGTTCTTTATGTTAGACGCCATTATTGGCAATAAAAAAATTTTTTTTTTTAAAAAGAAATACTGTTTTTGCGACAAACTATTTTTGGGAAGATGCTTAGACAACACATACTAATCAAATCAAGAAAAATATTTTACAAAAATTCACAGTCTTGTCAGCTCCCTGCCTCTACTTCTCATTTCAAAACTCAAACCAAAACTATTTATAAAAAAAAAAAAAAAACATTAAATCAAGGTAAATCTTCAGCTGTCTTTACAATGCACTCTATATTAACTTCCATCCACACAGAAACGTATAGGCCCTAAGATGCATGTAGAGCTTTGTATACAAATTTAGGAAAACAAAAAGTTCAGATAAAATGTAAGAATTCAAAAAGGCAGTTGTAGATGTATATCCAACCCTTGTTGACCAAATTTATTACATAACTCTACCTTGTTGACCAAATTTATTACATAACTCTACTTTTTCCTAACCATCTTGCATAAAATCCTTTACTTTCTCATAAACTTCTATACTTGTTTCAAAAGAATCATCTCAATAAGGGGTACCTTCCCCAATCTTCACTTGCTTCAATTGCTTATAGCAATGCTGCGAGCGGTTTGCCTTTCTTGTAGTCCCTTCAAGTAACGGCTAATGATCAGGCATTGAGATGGAGGTGAAGGTCACCAGTGGACGGGTGGTTTGTGGCTTTTAGAAGCTTGGCAGAAAACTGCAGACATGTTCTGACCAGGAGGGGTAACCAATATGATTGCGCCACCCCTTCTCCATATTCAACACATATGTTCATATCCGGAGACTGGGGAGGTGGCGTCAACAGCGTTTGGAATCCCCGGATGGGCGCGCATGTCTCCTGAGGAGCAGGCAGGGAGGTGAGGGCTGGGGAGGGTGGTGCAAAAATCACATCATGACGTGGCGCCGTCGGTGAAGTGCCAGGTGGTCAGAGCGGGAGAAGCTGCGATCGCAGTCGGTGCAGCGAAAGGGTTTGATGCCGGTGTGCTTGCGAAAGTGTCGCGTCAGCTCGTCAGAGCGGGCAAAGCGCCAGGTACAGCCCTCCCATGTGCACTGGTATGGCTTTTCACCTGTAAAGGCATCACCACGTCAATATGACTGATATATATATATATATATATATACACACACACACACACACACATACATAATATATATATATATATATACAGTACAGTCCAAAAGTTTGGAACCACTAAGATTTTTAATGTTTTTAAAAGAAGTTTCGTCTGCTCACCAAGGCTAATTTAATTAAAAATACAGTAAAAAACAGTAATATTGTGAAATATTATTACAATTTAAAATAACTGTACTATTTAAATATATTTGACAAAGTAATTTATAATTTATTCCTGTGATGAAAATTCAGCTTTGCCATCACAGGAATAAATTACTTTGTGAAATATATTCAAATAGAAAACAGTTATTTTAAATTGTAATAATATTTCACAATATTACTGTTTTTACTGTATTTTTAATTAAATAAATGTAGCCTTGGTGAGCAGACGAAACTTCTTTTAAAAACATTAAAAATCTTAGTGGTTCCAAACTTTTGGACTGTACTGTATATATATATTATATATATATACACACACATACATACATGTATATATAAATATATTATACACACTTTATATGGACACTGCCCAACATTTTCATAATATCACTGTCCAATAACTTCAACATATTGTTGGAGGTTGAGGGGTTATTTTTGCATATCAGGGCAGGAACTGTTAAGACTAGAACTAGGTGCAAATAGGGATTTTCAAGGTACCTCACAAAAATAGGGGTCCCAGTATCGAACCCTGATGAACTTATACATATATACACATACATACATACATACATGTATATATAAATATATTATACACTTTCATTCAAAAGTTTGGGGTCGATGTCTAATGCTCACCAACACTGCTTTCATTTAAATCAAAAAAGACTGTAAAAACAGTAATCTTGAGAAATATTACAATTTTAATTATTCTATTTTAATATAACTAAGACATAGAATATTCTATAACATAGAATATAACATAAATTATTTATTTTTGTGATGGCAAAGCTGAATTTTCAGCAGTCATTACTCCAGTCTTCAGTGTCATATGATCCTTTAGAAATGATTCTAATATTAGTTTAAAAGAACAGCAATTATTTGAAGCAAATATTTTTAACATTATACATATCTTTACTGTCACTTTTGATCAATTTAATTTTTTTTTTTTTTTTACTAAATAAAAGCATTAATTAATTTCAAACATACATATCTTACAGACCAGAAAAAAGGCATACCTGTGTGTATTCTCCGGTGGGCTTTCAGATGCGAGCTCTTGGTGTAGACTTTGTTGCAGCCATCATAATCGCACATGTGCACACGTCTTCTCTTCATGTCCGGCGAGTCGGGGTCAACTTGTATGTCCACATCTGTATTCATACTAGGAACAAAGTGAAACATTTTAGCTATTAGGGTGTGGCGATCAGTTCAAGTCATACCAAACCTATCCTTAGATTATCTAAAGATTAAGACCGTACTTGAGCATGTGAAGGCAGGTACAAACATTCAGCATTATCTTCATGAATAAAACACTTCGGTTGTGTGTGTCAGATTGTAGAAAGCAAAAGCCGAATCCTGGACATTTTGGCCGATTTAGAAATCCTGTCCGAATGCATTTTTTAGGTCCAAAAAGAGGACGTGTCTGAGAAAAAGAGGACGTATGGTCACCCTATCTTACTAAGACATATTATTGGGAGATATAGAGTGACAACTGATATTTATATGCATTTTATGTAAGAAGTTTGCTATACTGTAATAAAGATCTCATTAATTTACATTACAAACTATCAGAATTCTGTTATACTTTATCTTAGGTGTCTTTAACTACTATATGTACTTATAGTGAAAATAGGTACAATGTACTTACTGTGTTGATGCTATATTAAAAAACACTTGCTGCTACTGAAGTGGGATACGAGTAAGGTTAGGGACAGGTTTAGTGGTATGGGTAGGTTTAAGGGTTGGTTAAAAGGGAAGGAAAGGGAATGGTCAACAATGTAATTATAGCTGTGTTTACAGAAGTTAATTACATGTAGATAATTATAACATAAGTACAATGTAGAAACATGTATGTACCTAAGTGCATTGTATCAAATCATTAACTTAAAATGTTAGTGCATAGTAGTTAAAGACACTACTAGAATTTCATCCTACTTTATAGCCATATAAATATCAGCAATCGAGTCAAATCTGATAAGAATCTGTGTTTACATAATATATGTGTGTTTGTTCTGTGTATAATTATTATGTATATATAAATACACACACATACATGTATATAAATTTACATGGTTCACTGCAGTCGAGTGTTCATTAAGCATAAATACAGCTAAGGAAGTTTGTCCTAGAAAACACATGCACAAATTCCTGAGTCAAACAGTAGGTCTAAGTGGATTTGAGCTGTGGTCAATCACAGAAAGAGGCATTGCTTTGTATTGTTCTTTTGGACTATTTCGATAAACCTGTTTTTGAAGCATAATGCATGGTGTTTTTGCTTCTTTTGTCTAATTGTTACAACCTACCACGGTGGTTGAATAGATTAGTAACAAAGGCACACCATGTATTTTACATCAACTTATTAGGGCGGTGATATTCTGGTTTGAATTTGTGCCTTTGGTAGTAAAATAATGTGGGTACTTTGTATAAAAGTTTGAGTAATCTACCTCAAAAATTCAGTAAGTTACCGATGCTGAAGCAAAAAGTGTTACAACCATACCCAGTCTCCCCATATATATATCGGCCATCCTGCTCTTTAAGATATCGGCATTGGCCATCGAAAAACTTTACAGGGTTTACAGTATTTACAGGGTTAAAAGTGATGCCTGTCATTTCTGCACCAGTAATGGCACCAAACAAAAATGACTGTTTTCTAAATTGTTTCTTGCATATTCATCACAAGAAACTAGAGGTAGAGTGTCACAGAAAGGTAATACCAATTGTCCACATGAATCAACCCTTCTTTTGGGTTACATAGCAAAATTTTGGTCTACTTGACATTTTACTGGTTTTATGTAACATTTTAAGGTGCAGTGGTTTTGACCAGTGGCACTTTCCCCTTCTACTTCCTCTGGATAGACTCTAATAGAATATAAAGCCACAAAGTCCTATAAAAAAGATGATAAAAAATAAGGTTGAAAAAAGGTGCACTGTGTATTTTATTTGCCACAACATAGTTTGGCTAGGGACTTCCTGTTTATCTGACAAATAGAGATGGGGTTTGATAAAAATAAATACTGATATAATAAATATGAGCCTCTAATTTTTATGCATATGTAAAATATAATTATTCCTGGGCATCACAGAATTATATATGTAAATAGCACTATAATGACACCTAGTGCAACAACACTAACTGGCCACCAGGGAGAGCTGAAGAGCAAGCGTGTATGTGTATCTAAATTCCATACAGCTGGAGATCATCCAGTTCAATGCCGATCTCTCTCCCTTTCCCTTCCTGCTCCAATACCCCTCCCCCTGCCATGTTTTTTTCAGCCCATGTCTTTCTCCCCTCCTTTCCTTCCTCTCTCTTTCTCAGCCTCTTCCTTTCCCCTCCCTGGCTGCAAACCAGTCCACTCCCTTTTTCCCCTTTTTTCTCCCAACTAATTTCCATCGAATTTCTTTCTTCCAGTAATCACCTGACTGCATGTCTGAACAATTATACACACCAGCCAAAGACTCTCTTGTTTTCCACCCTGCCCTGTCACCCTGCCACCCTGCCACTTCTGTTTGTCCTTCTTTGCATTTTACTCACTCTTTCAAAGGTGTGACGACATTGCAAGTTATATAACATTGTTTACACCCAGTTTGGAGAGAACCCTGCCCAGCAACACACACACTTACACCCAACAGAAGAGGATGCATTCAGCTTGTAATCAACGCAAAGAAGAGCCATGGGCCTTCAGTGTGTTGAAGGTTACATAATCGTCCAGAGGAGTGGTGCAGTGATGCCATTAGACCAGGATGTCAGATAATCTACCACATATATATCCTGACATGGAGATATACATAAGTATATGGACATGCAGATACACTCTTTCTCACCTGGGGTCCATCCCTTGCGTGCTAAAAGAGGCCGATCCAGACTCTGTGCCGCTTTCAGCATCACTGTCAGACTGATACTCCACTGGAGAGGTTGAGCCTGGCTTTATACGCACTGAAATGACAGATGTGAATAAAACAAATTTGAGTGAAATACTGAATTGAAAAATCAACATGAATTTCTATATTTTTAAGTATTTAACTCTTTTGCTTTAATGACAATAATTTTATATTATTAAAGTGCCCCTGTTATGCTATTTTAAAGGTTTTGTTTCAGAGGTCTCCTACAATATGTTAACATGCATCAAAGGTCAAAAAACACAAGTTTTCACATAATATACATTGCAGCATCACCTCTTTTCTCACAGTGTCTGAAACGGTTCGATAAAGAATGCGATCTCTCTAAACCGCTCCATTCTAAGAGCCTGCTCTGCTCTGATTGGTCAGATGGCCCAGTCTGTTGTGATTGGATGACTGCTCACAGCGCGTCAGAAATGAAACGCCTATTACCATACCTGAATTTCAGCCGTGGAGGCTTCCTCAACACTTGTTTACAAAGTGATATGAACAGTAACAATGGCACCAGTTGTACCCTATCAATTCAAGCCCTCAAACTTTAATCGAAGTGCATTAGAGTGGATTTGCTTTCACAGTGCAGAAAACAACGTCTCCTTGAGTGACATGTCGAACACAAACCAAACTCTTTCAGGCTTCAGCTCCAACTGCAGTGTTTGAAGGCAGGTCAATGTAGACATGTTTCACAGGCAGCCAATGAAGACTATTGTCTATGGACGGACATTGTGCAAACCTAGGTATTAAGATGCGTTTTGGTCGATCGGATCACAAGTGGAGAAGGGAGACACATACCAATTTCCACCTGGTATTTTAATCCATCTCTTTTGTCCACTTTCAACCAATTCTGTCCTGATTTCTTCGAGGGGAGGGTCTGTGGGCGGGTAAATGTAAGTTTTTTTTTTTTTTTCTGAACTTTTGATCTAATGAGCAAAATGAGCTTGCGCAATTTACATATGAACGCGTCCGGAGATAATGGAAAAACATATGGAGAGCAGCAGGTTTTGTTTCTTCCTTGATAGCCGCAAGACCGGTCGAACGCTGTGAGTGTGTTAGAAATCAGTAAGGGTGAAGAACATTGTGCTTGGTAACGTATTTCATCTTCAAACCAAGGGTCTTCAGCCGACAAAGTTTAAATCCCTTCTGGCAAGTGTGCGCTCACCTTCTGCGTTAGATCAGTAGGCGGTCTTTTGTGGCTTTTCGAACACATTCAACCACATGAGAGTTTTCACTACGAAAACAATCTGGTCGAATGCGTTTTCGACTACCTTTGGAAGTGGTCGAAAGTGGAAAAGCTCAAAACGTTTTACACGCCATTTACATCTGTATTTAGCGTCGTCCACTTGTGATTCGATCGACCACAACACATCTTAATACCAGGTCGAAACATGGACCTACATAGGTTTGTAACAGGGAGGGAGACTGGAATTGCTGACGATTTGTTGCAGAAGTTCAGAATCAATTCTTTCTTTTAGGAGACATTAACTTTATGTGTTGTGCACTTTGATCTTTAAATCTTTGCAGACATTTTAAATTCACAAACAGATATATTGCACTACATGAAAGGTAATATTTAAAAAAAGCATAACAGGGACACTTTAAAGGGTTAGTTCACCCAAAAATGACATTTCTGTCATTAAAGCTGCGGTTCGTAATTTTGCCTCTTCGTCGCTATCTTTTTTTCGAAACCTGCAATTGCAGTTGTTTGCGGAATTATTATCTGTACATGCGTTGTGCCTCTGCATGGTTACTCGGCACGGATGAATCTAATGTTTGCTGTCAATCACCACATCGGTGTGGATACTGTACTTCGGAATCATAGATTGTAGTCTTGGAAGTATGACCAAAATAAGAATTTTCACCAGACAATGTCATCTAAACAAGTAAGTAACATGTCTGCCACTTTTATTCTGACTAACTGAAGGGAAAAAAAGCATTAGGCCTACAGTAAATCGCGCTGCCAATGGCGATTAAATCTAACGATCGCTTAGCTCATATCACATCAAACTGTGCAAATTATTATTATTGTTATACTTTGTTCTCAAATTGTTAATGTTAACAACATCAGCATTGCGTGACTGTGTATTTAGAGTGTATAAGCGTTACCTGTAGATTTCAATTTCTGTACAATTTTTAACCCCAAAAAAAAAAAGTTACGGACAGCAGCTTTAAGTACTCACCCTCATGTCGTAAAAACAAAACAAAAATGACTTTATTTAACAATTTGAATTTTGTTTTTGCGCACAAAAAGTATTTTCATTGCTTCATAACATTAAGGTTGAACCACTGTAGTCACGTTGACTATTTTAACAATGTCTTTACTACCTTTCTGGACCTCAAAATGTGCAATGATGTTGCTCCTTATGTGTGGTTCAGAAACCCTCGGATTTAATCAAAAATATCTTAATTTGTCTTACAAGTTTGGGACGACATGAGGGTGAGTACTTAATGACAGAAATTTCATTTTTGGGTGGACTAACCCCCTAAAATGTAATTATTTTAAATTACATTTATAAACAATTCTTGCAAAAGACGTTAACACACAGACTTTTAATGGCTTTTCCCTGTAATTATAGAGGTAGAATGCAATTTAATGACTGGCCTTACTTAACCAGTTAGTTTGATTGAAATTACAGTTTTTATTAATATTTTGAATTAGTTATTTTATATTTTCATTTTGATTTTAAAGTTTTAGTAATGTTTTTTGTCATTGTAATTAGTTTTTTATCAATTAAATATGTCTATATAAGTGTAATTAATTTCTATTATAGTTTTAGTTATTTTAGCACATCAACCAAATGAAAATGATTCCTTGGCAAATAGCTGACATAAATTTTTTTTTTGTTTGTTTGTTTTTTTCAGTTAACATTTTATTTCAAATAATTAAAACTTTATTTTTAGTTTTAGTTATATAGTTATAATATAATAGTTATAACTATAACCTTGGCCTTTACATATGAACTATTATTTTTAGGTAAAGTACAACAATGTTGATTTTTTAACTATGTTGTCAGATGAAAAACCTGTCAGTAACTGATTTGAAGTCTCACAACATAACAGTAAGCTGTGTTCGTTTCACTATAAAGAATCAGCTCAAAAGAGTCATTTGTTAAGAAATCAGTTGGACAACACTGCTCACTCTGTCTGCATGCTTTTGTTTTTCTCATAAAAGTCATTAATCTGAGAATCAGTTGGACTATACTGGTTTAGGCTTTATGGTTTTGATTTACTAAAAAGAATCGGCTCACAAGAGTCATTTGTTCTGGTAATGGATGGACAACACTGGTTATGTTGTATGATTTTTATTCGCTACAAAAAAGAATCGGCAAGAATTTGTTAGGGAATCAGTGGTTAAGCTGTATAGTTTTTATTTATTCGCCATTAGAATCATCCATCCTTCCATCCATCCATCCATCCAGTTCACGTGTTTGGGTTGTTTAAAAAGCCTCCCACTAAAATGAGGTGTGAGTGGAGCACTGGGCCCATTTCTCAAACAAGCAATTAAATCAAATACAGAAAAGCCTTCCTGCCTAAAATTGAATTCAAACAACATAACTTCCAGAACCTAATATGATTCAGACCATTATTTTAAATTTGTGAGAAGTCTTCTTTGTATGTTTTTGGCAACCAGATAGTTCGAGTCCACAGGACAAGGAGAGAAAAAAAACCCAAGTTAAATTCATGTTCCATACTGACACAGGGTGTGGCTAATTGAGCACTGGGCCGATATCTCTTGATGTGACATTCAACCAACCACAGAGGAGGTGATTTGGAGATGCCCCAGAGTTTTCAAAGATTACTCAAAAAAAAAAAAAAAAAAAAAACTCTACAGCCTCTCACTGGGGTGTTATGGGCCTGCTCAATAAAGCATGCTGAGTCCTCCACCTTGGTAGTTTTCCCATAAATTGAGTCCAAAAGAAACTGATCTACATTATGGTCTCTTTGAAGATCATCCACACCCAAATAACACAATTCACTGACCTTCATAATCTCTCCATTACATTCAACTGGGTTTCACAGAGCTACATACAAAGTTAATAACTGAAAACAAAAGGAGCCAAGCACAACTCCTCCCTGAGTTTGGACTTTGGGGTTGAATCAGTGTGTTAAGCAAGCATTAGCATTTTTCCATAGTGTTATTTGGCTGGGGTTCTCCCATTAAAAACATTCAGCAAATTTTATTCAGCATTTTTTGTGTGTTTAAATGTTCTTATTACTGTCCAAGACCTGCATGGTGTCTTTCAGGGGAGACTGAAAGCCGTGAGATTAAAAGGGCAATGGGAAGGAAAAGACCCTGGCGGACCAAACCATTTCACTCTTAAGAGGGGTGGAGCATCACTCAGTAACCTAAATATCAATGGTTCTTTCAAAATATATATCATGGTAACCATAGTTTCGTCTTGGGACAAATTGTGCACCAAAGTTAAATACTTAGTCTAAGGGATTTGTTTGAAATCCCCAAAGACTTTATTGATACAAAGACGGTGCACTCATATTACTATGAATGGAGAATGTGCAATATGGTGGAATAAATCCTGCCTTCTAAATAAAAGAGTCAATCGGCAATTGGTAAAATTATTCCGTCACTATACCTTTAGAAGCTTTGGTTGCTATAGAAACAGTCAGTGTTCTGAGACACACATGCTGGCTGGTCCAGCCTGAAAAATCAATTTTTTTGTCATGATTTTAGCATTTAGAAACTAAATTTATAAGCAGTGTTGGGCACGTTACTTTAAAAAAGTAATTAGTTATAGTTACTAGTTACTTCTCACAAATAGTAACTGAGTTAGTAACCGAGTTACATCATTATAAAAATAACTAATTATCAGGGAAATGAACTATTGCGTTACTTTAAAAAAAAATTTAAATGAACTTGGATGCCCCCAATATTAAATATAAGTCTAAAAATAAACTATTATTTGTTTAAGTAGGCCTATGTTATGTTTTAAATTCATCTATTTGATTATGAAAAGTGAACAGCATGAGTAAGATAGAATACAACATAAGATGCGCAATATACAGTGGGTACGGAAAGTATTCAGACCCCCTTAAATTTTTCACTCTTTGTTATATTGCAGCCATTTGCTAAAATCATTTAAGTTCATTTTTTTCCTCATTAATGTACACATAGCACCACATATTGACAGAAAAACACAGAATTGTTGACATTTTTGCAGATTTATTAAAAAAGAAAAACTGAAATATCACATGGTCCTAAGTATTCAGACCCTTTGCTGTGACACTCATATATTTAACTCAGGTGCTGTCCATTTCTTCTGATCATCCTTGAGATGGTTCTACACCTTCATTTGAGTCCAGCTGTGTTTGATTATACTGATTGGACTTGATTAGGAAAGCCACACACCTGTCTATATAAGACCTTACAGCTCACAGTGCATGTCAGAGCAAATGAGAATCATGAGATCAAAGGAACTGCCTGAAGAGCTCAGAGACAGAATTGTGGCAAGGCACAGATCTGGCCAAGGTTACAAAAAAAATTCTGCTGCACTTAAGGTTCCTAAGAGCACAGTGGCCTCCATAATCCTTAAATAGAAGACATTTGGGACGACCAGAACCCTTCCTAGAGCTGGCCGTCCGGTCAAACTGAGCTATCGGGGGAGAAGAGCCTTGGTGAGAGAGGTAAAGAAGAACCCAAAGATCACTGTGGCTGAGCTCCAGAGATGCAGTCGGGAGATGGGAGAAAGTTGTAGAAAGTCAACCATCACTGCAGCCCTCCACCAGTCTGGGATTTATGGCAGAGTGGCCCGACGGAAGCCCCTCCTCAGTGCAAGACACATGAAAGCCCGCATGGAGTTTGCTAAAAAACACCTGAAGAACTCCAAGATGGTAAGAAATAAGATTCTCTGGTCTGATGAGACCAAAATAGAACTTTTTGGCCTTAATTCTAGGCGGTATGTGTGGAGAAAACCAGGCACTGCTCATCACCTGTCCAATATAGTCCCAACAGTGAAGCATGGTGGTGGCAGCATCATGCTGTGGGGGTGTTTTTCAGCTGCAGGGACAGGACGACTGGTTGCAATCGAGGGAAAGATGAATGCGGCCAAGTACAGGGATATCCTGGACGAAAACCTTCTCCAGAGTGCTCAGGACCTCAGACTGGGCCGAAGGTTTACCTTCCAACAAGACAATGACCCTAAGCACACAGCTAAAATAACGAAGGAGTGGCTTCACAACAACTCCGTGACTGTTCTTGAATGGCCCAGCCAGAGCACTGACTTAAACCCAATTGAGCATCTCTGGAGAGACCTAAAAATGGCTGTCCACCAACGTTTACCATCCAACCTGACAGAACTGGAGAGGATCTGCAAGGAGGAATGGCAGAGGATCCCCAAATCCAGGTGTGAAAAACTTGTTGCATCTTTCCCAAAAAGACTCATGGCTGTATTAGATCAAAAGGGTGCTTCTACTAAATACTGAGCAAAGGGTCTGAATACTTAGGACCATGTGATATTTCAGTTTTTCTTTTTTAATAAATCTGCAAAAATGTCAACAATTCTGTGTTTTTTTGTCAATATGGGGTGCTGTGTGTACATTAATGAGGAAAAAAAAAGGAACTTAAATGATTTTAGCAAATGGCTGCAATATAACAAAGAGTGAGAAATTTAAGGGGGTCTGAATACTTTCCGTACCCACTGTATGTCAGGAGACAGAGTAGGTCAGATATGATTTTGACCATTTCATTAAGTTTTGTTCTGTAGAAAGCCTTTCTTTAAAGTGAATTTCGTTTTGTAAAAATTGTATCTTAATTTTAATCAATGTTTCATCAACCAATTGCCTGGATTTAATAAATAAGAAGCAAATATAGCAGACAATATAATCATGGCATGGAGGCGCCGGCGCGATCATTTGCGCGTGAACTGGAGCGCGTCTTATAGGCTAAATGAACCGAAACTCAGCGTATAGGCTGCTTGCCTCACAGACATGAGAAGTATATATCTATAGAAAGCTTGAAATGTCTACTTTAAAACAAAATAATTCAAAACGAAAAGAAATAGGCTACTCTCTGATTATGTAATCCGAATGAAATATGCATTTTCTCTCAAAGTGCGTCCACGGAGATGATGAGAGTCAGCAATGTCAACTTCATCTTCCCAGCCGACACTGATTCAGATTTATTAATAAACAATAAAAATGTCTCCTTGCTGTTTTTGTCACATTCATAATCATTACTTTTGCCGGCTCTTTATGGAAAGCTTTATGTGTGCGCTTGAGTGCTATAGCCTATATTACGTAAACGCTCATTTTTATGGTTTATTCTCTCCAGTATTTAAGAAATCAAATTAATATAAATGTGATTAGTCAACTAATGGCTTAAATGAACAACTACTAGTCGACTAGAAAAAAACAAAACTTATTTCACATATTTTCAATCCAGCATGTCACAAAGGGTATTCTGGTTTGAGCTTGCACGCTCTGACACACACACAGAGCATCAGACATTATTATCAGTTTAAATTATATTAGTGTATGACTAACCTGTACTATTTCTTTACAACAAAGCGCTTTGCAGGTCTATCATCTCTAGTCACACACCAATCATCATCAGTTAGCATGTGTCCCACCCCAACACACCCCAGAGAAAAAAACTTTGCAGGTCCTATGGCTGAGAGAGAGCCTACCGCTTCAGTGAGCTCAATTATAGTAACGCGGCATTTTTTTTGTCAGTAACGGTAACGGCGTTGTAACGGGGGAAAAAGTAATTCGTTTGATTACTCGTTACTGAAACGCCGTTTATTTATAACGCCGTTATTCCCATCACTGTTTATAAGGCAGTTGTTAGATTTCAAATATGAAATTTAATCATCAGCTTGGAGAGCAGCTTTATATAATTTGATGTTTCCCCATTCAAATAGATAGGAGCAGTTTCGAAGATGGCCACCAAGTGAAATGACTTGCCTTCAAGGGACTTTGAAATCCCTAACCCCAAATATGAGCATTAGTAATAATGCAAGACCACTAATAACCATTGTAACTATGGAATTTGGGGGGAAACAGGTAAAATTTTGTCCTGCTTAAAAGTTAAATCATATGTCAAAAGATGATGAAACAAGTCCATATTCTATTGTTTCTTTTAAACAAAAAGGCACTTATTTTTTTAATCAGGAACCTCGGAAAACCCTTTTTGTGAGTGCAACTGTAACACAGCATGTACTTGTTACTTTGCAATTTATTTTCCTTTTTTAATGAAGGCCAATAAGATTTGCTTCATTATCTTTTTTAATTAAAAGTTTAAGCTTGTTTCTGCCTCGCCCTGAAATCATATTTTGTATTTTATACGCACATCCTTATGTGTGGGAAGAAGCAACGTCTGTACACTGATAACTAAATGGCAATGGCATGAAACTGTAATAGGGCGAGACCAAGGGTGTGACCACCTAAAGGAAATGGGTGGTAGAACTAAAGGACAGAAGATCAGCAGTACCATATGAACAGTTTTAAATAGAGGAGACAAGATTCGTCCCAGGCTCATATTTGCATTCTTACTTTTGACCAACTGCACAATGCCACTTCATGCATGCATAACAAATCTGTTCAATTTGACATTATAACTGCTGAATTCTGTTCTCTATGGTTTCTAAAAACTGATCTGAACCTTCAGAGCTGATTGGATATGATCTTTACATGTAAGATTACATCTATAAAGTGTAGGGAAAGTTTTATCATTGAATTAATGCAGATTTAATTACAGCATACACAACTGTTCAAAAGTTTGGGGCCTTTTTATGTTTTGGGTGGTTTTATTCAAATGTTTGTTTTTTTAACAATAATATTGTCAAATATTATTAAAATTTTTTGTTTTGTCCTTAAAAATAAACTTAAATATTTAAACAATGAAAATATTACAAGGCTAATAAATAAAATTAATAATTAATAATATTATAATTTATATATTATTAAAATAATATTTAATATTTCAAATGATTTAATTAAATATTTGATCGATTCACGGTTCTGGTAACAAACAAGTAAAAAATAGGAATATTAAAAAACAAGTATTTCTAACTCACATCTCCAGTGGCATGCGAAAGTTTGGGAACCCCTTGCAGAATCTGTAAAATTGTGAATAATTTTAACAAAATAAAAGAGATCATACAAAATGCATGTTATTTTTTATTTAGTACTGTCCTGAGTAAGATATTTTACATAAAAGATATTTACATATAGTCCACAAGACAAAAAAAAAAGATGAATTTATTAAAATAACCCCGTTCAAAAGTTTGGGAACCCTTGTGTGACGAGCAGGGCGAGGCGAGAGCCGCGAGGGAACGGTGCGAGGGAAAACACGTTGCACAGGTCTCGTATCTCTCACGGAGAAGCTCCGGAAGCATAAAAGGACGAGTGACGACAGTGAAGGACGAGAGAGGACCAGGCCTGGATTTTACATTATGTCTTTATTAAGTTTGTGAGGCCAGCAGTCGTCCATGAGTGACTGCCAGCATTACTTTCGTTTGGTTGTTTGTTTATTTATTTTGTATGTTAAAAAGTGTTTAACGTTTGCCGGTTCCCGCCTCCTTCTTCCCGTATATACGAACTGTGTTACACCTTGGTTCTGATGCTCCAGAAGGAAAAACTATGCATTAAGAGCTGGGGGGTGAAAACTTTTGAACAGGAAGAATGTGTCCAAATTTTACTTATTTTGTTGAAATATCTTTTCTTTTCTTTTTTTCATTTAGTACTGCCCTTCGGAAGCCACAGAAGATACTTGCATGTTTCCCGGAAGACAAGTTAAGTACAATTTACCTTGATCTTCAAATTCAAAAAGTTTTCACCCCCCGGGTCTTAATGCATCATGTTTCCTTCTGGAGCATCAGTGAATGATTGAACCTTTTTTAATACTTGTGTTTGAGTCCCTCAATTGTCCTCAGTGTGAATAGATGGATCTCAAAATCATACAGTCACTGCTGGAAAGGGTTCAAATATGCAAAAGATGCTGGAAAACTAAAGAATCTGCAGGACCTGGAGGACTTTTCTGAAGAACAGAGCTCAGTTTAACTGCTCAGAACAAACAAGGGACTCATGAACCACCATCACAAAAAAACACAAACAAACAAAAAAACAAACAGTCGTAGATCATCCAGGTAACCACACACAGTATTAAGAACCAAGGGTTCCCAAACTTTTGAACAGGGTTATTTGAATAAATTCAGCTATTTTTGTTTGTCTTGAGGACTATATGTAAACATCTTTTATGAAAAATATCTTACTCAGGATAGTACTAAATAAAAAATAACATGCATTTTGTATGATTTCTCTTACTTTGTTAAAATTTTTTCAAATGTTCACAGATTCTGCAAGGGGTTCCCAAACTTTTGCATGCCACTGTATTACACAACTTTGCTCAGATTTCAAGGCATGTCATCTGCAAAGCAGGCATACACCACAAAAAGGTTTTTACGCTGACTTTTAACATGAAAGACTCTTGCATAAAAGCTACTACTATACTACTACTGTAGCTATTATATAGATTTATGAGGTTGTGCAAATCTCATTCTATATCTCTCTAAGTTCAAAGGTCAGGGTGCAATTGGCAGCCACCTGACGACACGGATATCTCACCTGATCCCTCCGACCGGCCATCGCTTCCGATGAGAGGTACAGTGATGGCGGCAGTGGCCACTCCATCTGTGGGTACGGTTGTATAGACCACTGGTAAGGATTGTACCACCACGGGGATAGTTTGCAGCTGCCCTACTTTACTGGGCATGTTCACGGAGGGTATGGTGTGGATGACATGGAGGATTTGCTGACCTCCGACCCCTTGCGTGGATGCCAGTATGGAGCCTGGTGACAGCACCGCTGGGATGGTGGCACTTGCCGTGATGTTTTGGAGAGGTGGGTTTGCAGGAGTAGAGGTCGCCGTGGCAACAGGAAGGGAGGGGCGGGGCTTGTTGAGGGACAGGTCCACAGGTTCCGTCTGGTCGTCATCGTTGTGTTGGGTGCTGATGTCACAGAGCGGAGGGGGTGAGGATTTGATTTTGAGGTCTGTGGGCTCAGGACAATCGTCTAACGGCTCTTCTTTCTGTAGAGACACAAGAAAGAAAACTGAGAAGAATACGAGGGTATAAAGGAGATAAGGAAGGAATATGGAAGAGCAAATGAGGTGAGGAAGAAGATTAGGAGGGACAGAAAGGAAAGGGAGGGTACAGAGCAGCAGCTCCACAAAACACAGGAACAATTGCTGGCCAGATTGGGCCTCTGCACTGCAGAGGAGAAGGTCTGAACCTGGCATGAGTCCAGCTCAATACAGCCAAACGTAGACACACTAATTTATACACACATACACAAAGCAAAGATCTCTGTGTGTGTGTGTGTGCGTGTGTAGGTCTGTGAACAAGTAACACCCACTGAGCTCCCTCTGCAGTAAGACTTTTAACTAACCTTAAGGCCTGTATATTTATGCTTTTGGTAAAGGTAAAAAAAACGTTTGAAAGCAATTCCTGAATGATGCCTAATGCAAACAGAGTGGTTAGTGTATTTTTAGCAGCAGCAAGGGAACATTCCACTTAAAACGCTAAACTTGTGGTGCTTGTCTGAGCATAATTTGCTGCCATGATGCTAGGAATTCATAGATGGTTGTCAGGGCACTGCTATGTGGTTGCTAAGGTGTTCTGAGTGGCTTTTAGCACATTGCTTTGCAGTTTCTGGGCCTATATGATACTCTGGTCTCTGAATATGGCTCAGTTCCCTTCTTCAAACGTATGTTTATGGGAATTCTAGGGATGTAAATAGGTAAAACACTACTCAGACTATTCAAAATTGATTTTTTTTTCATAGACACTAATTAAATATTTTTTCAGCCAAATATTTTCCCCAATGGCAGCAGTCTACTATTTAAATTGGCTTCCATGTTACTTCAGTCTTGAATGCTCATTGTTGTTTGTTTGCAACAACATGTATGCTTATTGTTTTTTTGTTTGTTTGTTTTTTAAATGAAACTATTATTGGTGATGTAACATCTACAAATAAAATAAAATACAAATAAAAAAAATTTTAATTAATCAAATGTTATTTTACATTGTTAGGGTTTGTCTAAGTATTTGACAAAAAAATTACTTTTATATTATTTTTTTTCAAATACCCAGCTGAAGCAATGACTATAATAATAGTGATGTCTGCCTTAATAACAAAGTTTTTTGTCAATTTGTTGTCATTTAAAGGTGATGCATGTAAGATTTTTTAAATACATGCTCTTAACCCAGTTTATTGCTCATTGACTACAATTAGTATGGGTCTATCTCCCCCAAAAGTGTAAACTATTACGTCCGAGGACGTATTAAATTTGTTATATAATTGTGTACATGTGAGTGTTGGATGTGGTTTTCTGTTTGCTCTCTCTCTTGTCACGAGACAGGTGCTCCAATCAGCTGTGTTCAATCTAGTGATGCCTGGGGTGATTGGATGGTAACGGGAAGGAGTAGAACTATAAGAAATAGTGGATCTGTGGAGAGGAGAGAGAGACTTCCTTCGGCCAGCGCAACTCTTCCTCCTGTTTGCCCAGACTCATTTGTTGTTTCATTTTGTTAATCTATTTCTGAGTAAGTGAACTCAGGACTTTGTTGTGTTCTTTAACAGAAAGAGAACTGACATTGCTTAACACCTTTTGATTATTTCTCTGTCTTATGTTAATAATGTTTGTTAGTATTTTAATGTTCTTTTTATTTAAGGGAATGTAGGGTGAGGGTGCCATTTTTTGTTGGCAGACAGGGAGATTGTATGTACTTTATTTTTGGATTATCTTTTTCTAGGTAATTTATTAATAATCTTGGGTTAGTTAGTTTGTTTTGTTTGTTATTTTGGCCTAGCCCTCCCCTGAAGTCTTTGTTCCCTATATGTTTGTTAATACTTCCTTTGAGATTACTGTTTCTATTTATCATTTTTTATCTTTTTTAGTTATTTAATTATCAAATTAAAAGATATAAATTTGAATTGGTGTTTGTGTTGACTCTGGGACAAGAGGTTATATTGCCCTAGTTCTCTCTCCAAGGTTTTTCTTTAGTTATTTTTATTTTCTCATTTTGTTACTGGCTCCCTAACCCTAGAATTGTAGTTATGTAACAAAACATGGTTGTAATTTAAAGATGATGCATGTAAGAGTTTTTTAAATACATCCTCTTAACCCAGTTTATTGTTCATTGACTGCAATTAGTATGGGTTTATTTCCCCCAAAAGTGTGCTCAGATCTGTCAATCTCTTTCCAGCTCAACCTATAGAGTTTGGGCGTGGCTACTGTAGCAGTGTAGGCAGCCTCAAACAGTTGAGGCGTGTCATGTTTACTCACGATGACACATGGCAACACAGCTAAAAGTATTCCAAATATGATGGACCTTTCATTAAAAGTAGACTACTTTTACCTGTAGAGACATGCCTTCCTTAAAAACTGTGTTTGTGATGTTTGGGTTGGGGGAGGAGCTATGTGCGAAAGGTTGTTTGAAAATATGCTTTATTTGTGTAATTTCGCTAGGTGCTACTAGTGTCACAGAAACTGGCATTCCAGTTCAGATTGGTTCAATTTGTTTAGGGAAATGAAGGGATTTCTGTATTTTATTTTCACAATAGCCTACGAAAACAATACAAAATTCAGCACAAAAACATGATTAATCATTAAAAGATCACGATCTTAATTCAAAACACCCACACAATCTTACTCTGTGCTCGAAGTGGCAGGTATGCACCAGCACTTCTACATTTTAATCTGTAGCATACACTCACTTTATCTTGCGTACCGGCACTTCTCACGTTACAGGTTTTGTGCCGATTTCCAACCCCCGCCAAATTATTACTCCCCTAGTATTGGTAGGTTTAGGATTAAGTGTGGGGGTGGGGTTAGTATTAGGCAATCAGATAGCAACTTCAACGAGGGGGGTAATAATTTGTCAGGGAGTCATGGCACAGCACCTGTACTCTAACCCCCACACCGAAACAGAATCAGGCTATTAATTAATTGTGTACATCGCGCGTTCAGAGCTTTTATAAACATGATTGGCGCACAAATCACCGTAGGCGTGTTCACCAGCGCGTTCCAAAAGTGTAATAAGATTTGCACGAGCCGTTCCTATGATAAAATGTGCAACCCATTTGAATTCTAGTGAGAATGTAGTAAAACGCTATGGAGAAAGTCAAACATGATCTTAAAACAGCCACTAAAAAGACTGATGAAAAGAGGGGAAAACATGATGATGATCCTGCAAGCTTTTTAAACTTCTCATGACCACCTTTACTAGAATTAATCACATTCTATTGTATTTATTGTGGTAAACTTTAACTAACTTGAAGAATTTATATACAGTGGTGTGAATAAGTGTTTTCCCCCTTCCTGATTTTTTATTTTTTTGCATGTTTGTCACACTTTAATGTTTCAGATCATCAAACAAATTTAACCCTCTGGGGTCTGAGGATTTTTGGGCCCTGGAGAAGTTTTGACATGCCCTGACATTTGTGCTTTTTTCAGTTGTTCATAAACATACAAATTACAAAAGTGTCATTACGCTGTATTCAGCACAAACTAGGCTACAATAATATGTGAGGAACATGTATGTACATGTTTGTGTTTTTGAAGGAATAACGTTTATGCGTGGTTATTGAAAAAACAAAAAACTTAAGTCACTGAAATAAGGCCAAAAAAATATATTAAATCTGTGTTCACACAACTTCTGGGTATTGGAGGTTGTAGACTAGAGTTTTTGCTTCAAAATGATGTAAAAATTATCCTGCCTACTCGTTCATATAAAACAATAGAGAGATTTGAATTTTCTAAGACACTTTTTGTCAAGAAACACAGTATGTGTGAAGGCGTGAATCATCATGAATAATGCTGTAATTCACACCTGAGAAGACAAAAGATCCGCAAAAGGACCTGTAATGACCTGCATATTAATGAGCTCTTTCAGTCAGGTAGGCTGTGAAAAAACCCTCTGTGATCATGATGATAACAGGATTAATGTCCACTCTGGACAAAAAAAAACATGATTTTTGTGATCTCATGCATGCACGTATTATTGCACATGATGTGAAGAAAATTTTGTATAGACCTATGTTAAATTACAGTACCAGTCAAAAGATTGGACGCATTTTTTAAAAAGAAGTCTTAAGTCTCTAACCAAATAACGGTTTTCTATTTTAATATACTTTAAAATATAATGTATTTCTGTGATGCAAAGCGTCTGAACATTCCTACCTCTATGGCATTTCATATAGGCTACTATATTTGTTATATTATATAGCCTAAATGTTAATGTGCAGTTGACAAACTATACGTCATTAAAAGATCTAAGACTCAAGCTTCACATTTTGACTCTTAAAATCTTATATTGACCTTAATTTCTTAATATGCTTAAAAGCATGCACATTTGGAGAAATATTGATGGATTCTCATGTTTATATCAATTTTCTATACAGAGGAGTAATATTTATTCAATATTTATTGTCATCACTGTGAACGCTGGATACTGTGTTTTCAATTCATACTTGCAGCCGGAGGGCGCTCTGTGCACCTTTAGTCCACAAGTATCTCAGTAAAAGAAGAGGCATATCATGTGACATTCCAGGAACTAACAGGCTTCCAGAGATCGCTTGAACATATAGATAAACACTTTTCAAGACAATAAATACACGATTGCGACGATGTATACATGTATTGCCTCAGAATTTGCGTCTGAATAGCGCTGGCTCCGTGGGTGTGGCCGCATTAGCGGATAATGAGCTGAATTACGGACTTCTGATATGCGTCTCTTTTCATACAGATTACATAAACAGAGAGTTTTGGTTTTCGATTTGACTTACACGATTTAAAACCTGACATTTCAACGTTTCTTTAGACATAAGTCTAATTTTTTTGTGATTAGTATTCACTAAGTTACACTTCATTTTTCTGAGAACTATCAGATTGGACTTCGTTCAGAGGGAGACGAGAGATCACGCATCATGTTTGTTTTCTTTATTTTACAAAAAGCACAACATTTTGTTTTTACTCTGAGTGTACACAAATAAAAGAAGATATTCCACAGATTAAAATGGTGTATAACTCTTAATTATATGTGCAACATTGACAGAGTATTTTGAGTCTCTTTCACACTGGTAAGAAAAAAACCGAGGTGGTATCGCCGGCGATACCTCAGACTCCAGAGTGTTAAATATGAATCAAAGATAACAAGTAAACAACATGCAGTTTTTAAATGAAGGTTTTTATTATGAAGGGAAAACGAAATCCAAACCCACATGGCCCTGTGTGAAAAAGTGCTTGCCCCCTAAACCTAATAACTGGTTGGGCCACCCTTAGCAGCAATAACTGCAATCAAGCGTTTGCGATAACTTGCAATGAGTCTGTTACAGCGCTGTGGAGGGATTTTGGCCCACTCATCTTTGCCGAATTGTTGTAATTCAGCCACATTGGAGGGTTTTCGAGCATGAACCGCCTTTTTAAGGTCATGCCACAGCATCTCAATAGGATTGAGGTCAGGACTTTGACTTGGCCACTCCAAAGTCTTCATTTTGTTTTTCTTCAGCCATTCAGAGGTGGACTTGCTGGTGTGTTTTGGATCATTGTCCTGCTGCATAACCCAAGACTTCAGCTTGAGGTCACGAACAGATGGCCGGACATTGTCCTTCAGGATTTTTTGGTAGACAGCAGAATTCATGGTTCCATTTATCACAGCAAGTCTTCCAGGTCCTGAAGCAGCAAAACAGCCCCAGACCATCACACTACCACCACCATATTTTACTGTTGGTATGATGTTCTTTTTCTGAAATGCTTCTTTTTCTGAAAAACTTTTATGCCAGACGTAATGGGGGACACACCTTCCAAAAAGTTCAACTTTTTGTCTCGTCAGTCCACAGAGTATTTTCCCAAAAGTCTTGAGGATCATCAAGATGTTTTCTGGCAAAGCTGAGACAAGCCTTTATGTTCTTTTTGCTCAGCAGCGGTTTTCGTCTTGGAAATCTGCCATGCAGGCCATTTTTGCCCAGTCTCTTTCTTATGGTGGAGTCATGAACACGGACCTTAACTGAGGCAAATGAGGCCTGCAGTTCTTTGGATGTTGTTGTGGGGTCTTTTGTGACCTATTGGATGAGTCGTCGCTGCGCTCTTGGGGTAATTTTGGTCGGCCGGCCACTCCTGGGAAGGTTCACCACTGTTTCATGTTTTCGCCATTTGTGGATAATGGCTCTCACTGTGGTTTGCTGGAGTCCCAAAGCTTTAGAAATGGCTTTATAACCTTTTCCAGACTGATAGATCTCAATTACTTTCTTTCTCATTTGTTCCTGAATTTCTTTGGATCTCAACATGACGTGTAGCTTTTGAGGATCTTTTGGTCTACTTCACTTTGTCAGGCAGGTCCTATTTAAATGATTTCTTGATTGCGAACAGCCATCAATGGTAATACCTGTAATTATATCCTTATTGTAACAAACGCTATGGTTAAACAATTACAAGTACTTTTTCATAAGGCCAAGAACAAGTTAGACTCAAGAGCTTTAAAGTATGGACCTTGTTAAATTATTGACTAAATTAGTTTTCCCCATGTGTAAAATGTGTTCTGCTAATATGACAGATATGCCTATTAGGAAAAACCTGGCTATATTCCAAGAAATTACAGGGAATTAACATGTTCAGTTTAAGAACATTTTAAGTAAAGATAGTTTGACTTCCCATGGCACTTTGTAAACAAGTGATTGTTAACTATAGGCTATTACTTTATTGCAGTTATGTTTTCAACCAACTTTGCACGTGTGGACCATTTTGCAAAAATAAAGCAACTAACAAATAAATAAACCTCACAAGGGAGCAAACCCAAACTACACCCTTGCAACCGAGGGACAAGTGACTGTTAAAAATGTATTTGTCATTGAATCATTTATTAAAAAGATTTGTTCAAAAATGCTGATTCATCCAGAAATGAAACAAGTGACATCTTTTTTTTTATTTTTTATTATTACTTTCAATTACTTTTTTCAGATGTATTTAAATATAAAATATTATATAATGTATAATAACATTAAACAGGCCTATTTCACATTTCCTCCAAACAATATATTCTTAATTCTTAATCAAGCAGGCACATGAAAGGTCAATGAAAAACATTTATGAATTGTGTGTGGCACAAACATGTTCATTCAATTATATTATTATAATATTATATTATTGAATATTATTATATATTCTAGATACATTATTTTCCAAATTATTTTGCTTTTTAGAATGCACATCAGCTTCTTTTTCCATTAAAACTGGATTCCCTTTAAATGTGTTTAATAAATGTTGATTTTCAAAGTATACAAAACTGAGAGGCATCCAAAACATTCTACAGTTTTCTTTAACCTGAGGACAAATATATTTAAAATGTTTATGTAACCTGTTCAATTCAGTATGCACCACATATGCAAATTCCTAGACAATGTATCTTTAATTTGGTCAAAAAAAAACAGGTAATTTTATCCAAGCAGAGATTCTGTTGAATGAATAAGTTTGTGCCGCACATAATTCATGAATGTTGTTCATTGACCTTTCATGCACCTGCTTGATAATTAAGAAAATATTGTTTGGAGGAAACGTGAAATATGCCTGTTTAATGTTATTCTAGATTATATAATATATTTAAATACATCTGGAAAAAGTCATTGAAAGAAAAAAATAAAATAAATAAAAAATAAAAATAATAATAAAAAATCTTCCCAACTAGAGTCCCCCCAGTGAATCTCAGCCATTTCTAGCCCTGGATAAAGACGTCTAACTTTTCAAATAACATGCTTAAATGACATCAAAAACATAAGCAGCATGGCAAATTCTCATGACGTCCAACAATAAAAAGCAATAAAAAGATAGGTACAGACAGAGCTTGTATAGCTGAATTGTATAACTAACTGGAGGTGTTGGGAGGAAACGAGTGAGAGAAAATGAGAGCGAGTGGGCCGGGGTGGGAGCAAAACACAATAAGGGGAGAGTGGGTGGGAAAGGACTCCGGTTGTCATGGAAACTGGGAGGTATATCAGCTGACTTATTTTCCCTCTCCCTCTCTCGATACCGCCCACCTCTCTCTCAGTCTCTCTATGGTTCTCCACCCTGCCACCTCGCTGCATCCCCACCCTTCATCCACTCCACCTTTCTTGTCTCTTAGGTTGTTTTCCATTGCTCAAACTTAAAGAAATCACGTAAACATGTGGTTCTGGAGTCAGGTGAATGACATCCATTAATGACTCAATTATCACTTGTGTGCTGTGTGGGATGTTAATTGAGTGTGTTCAATTATCTATTAGCAGTTGTAGGAAACGGTCTTGGCCTGAGGCGGCGAGTGAATGTTGTGATAAAGACAAGCCTTGTGGCTGTCATTATCCTAACCATTTGTGTTTGATCTGTGATGTTTTACAACTACTATTTCATATTAGCTATACGTCTGGATTGCGTTAAAGGGTTAGTTAAAGGGTTAGTGAAATTTCTGTCATTAAGTTCTCATTAAGTACTCACACTCATGTCGTCCCAAACCCATAAGACCTTTGTTTGTCTTCGGAACACAAATTAAGATATTTTTGATGAAATCCGAGGGCATCTGATCCACACATAGGCAGCAACGACATTGCACCTTTTGAGGTCCAGAAAGGTACTGAAGACATCGTTAAAACTGGCAACGTGACTACAGTGGTTCAACCTTAATATTATGAAGTGACGAGAATACTTTGTGCGCAAAAACAAAACTAAAACAACTACTTTATTCAACAAATTCGTCTGTCCCCTGTCATACTACTATGCTATTTTCATGGCAGAGCTTCAATGTTTACTTCCGAATGGCGGCTCAGTATTGGCCAGTTCTGGTCACGTGAGCAGCACAACGTATGCGTGTGATGCTGACGCAGGAGACGGCCAATACTGAGCCCGCGTTCAGACATAAACACCGAAGCTCTGCAACGAAAATAGCGTAGCAGTATGACAGGGGAAAGACGAATTTGTTGACAGACATTTTGTTTAAAGGATTAGTTCACTTTCAAATTAAAATTTCCTTATAATTTACTCACCCCCATGTCATCCAAGATGTTCATGTCTTTCTTTCTTTAGTCGAAAAGAAATTAAGGTTTTTGAGGAAAACATCCCATGATTTTTGTCCATATAGTGGACTTCAACAGTTACCAGCGGGTTGAAGGTCCAAACAGCAGTTTCAGTGCAGCTTCAAAGGGCTTTACACGATCCCAGACAAGGAATAAGGGTCTTTTCCACTGCAGTTTAGTACCGCATCAAAGTGGGTAGGATAGACTGATCATTATAGTTGTGCCGCCTCTACTGCCGTGGATGCCCTCCTGGTCTACCAACGAGTCTGCACCTCATCTACTGACCATGCTACAGCCATTTCTTTTTTCAAGTTGTGTGCGATGGTCGTTTAAAAAAAAAGTTGCACAAACAAATGATACTGCGGTGGCTGTTACTGACTATTTAAATCTAGCAGGTTTGATGTCTCGTGTTTCAAATCCATTGACGCAGGTAGTGATGATTTTCTCTGACCAGTCAGTGATCTGCAGTGTTTACATGTCACATTTAGTATTGGTATGGCTCGATTGGAACCTCAACCGAGGTGGTACTATTTAACGAGCCGTACCGTTCCAAACCGAGCCGTCCCATGCAGTGGAAAAGCGCCAAAAAGTGAGCCGTACCACGCAGTGCAAAAGCGACATAAGAGTTCAAACTTACGGTATGTATAGGACCAAAATCTTATTAAAATTATTTATACCAGGATTTTTTTGGTATCATGGTAACTGTATACAGAACGATACAGTTATTTTTACTGGAAATACAGCTTTGAAATGTTTCATATATAACATAACCACAGATATAAAAAAAAAAAAAAAAAAATCTAGTGACTTAAAAACCATAATACATTATGAATATGAGTGGATAAGCCATGTTTAAAGGCCATTATAAAACAGCTGATAGAAGCATAGTTGGCCACACACTCCATATTAATGTGCCAAGTCGCAACATAACTGGCAACAGTAAGCAACTGGTTATACAGGTTACACTATGGCACAGTATGGCATGACGAGTCAAAACAAGCCAACTTTTAACATATCAAGGACACACAAAGATCCAAAGTGAACTGAGTAGTCGTCCAGTGAGAAAGTATTGACCTAAGCATGTGAATGAGGACAGAAGAGGAACTACTTATGGTAAAGGTTTGCAGCACAGAGAACACTGATCCATGTTTCTCACAGTGTAGAAATGCAGAACAAATTGACAGAGCAAGAGAGAGACTGAAACTGTTACACGAGTTTCTGGTGAAAAATCCTTCTGTTTAACATTGTTAGGAATGATGGACTGATGGCAGTATGGCTCTCTGCTGACCTTACTGATGACCATTAATAGAGAAATTGGCCATTAATAATATTCCCAAGGGAGTGGGAATATTCACATTCCACCACATAACTGAGAGATGAAAAGGCTGTTTCGGTTACTAATCAATTAGAACAGACAACAAAAGATGGTTATCTAGACTGTTAAAGCAACTATTAAGATGTATGTATTAATAACAATTGTTTTTTACAAAAACAGCAAAAGTTACAAACACAGCAGAAGGGAGGGGCAGCCAGCCTCTACTACTAAAGTTCAAAGATAGGATGATGGTGTCACAATTAGGTCCACAAAAGATAACGAAGAGAAAGGTATCCATTCAAATAGTAGCTTTAATACAACAACACAAAAGAGAGAATCAAAGTAACAGTGTGAATTGAAACAACCAACACCAGATATACCAGAGGAACTGAAAAAAAAAAAAAAATATATATATATATACATTTTAAGACTCTTGATATAACAACAATCTGAACATGCTGTTGAACTCTTTGTTAAATATTAATATACATAACACATTACTGTGATGGACTGGCCAGCCACCCAGGGTGTTTCACTGCCAGCAGCCCGAGAAGTTTGGATAGGCTCTAGCATCCGGCGACCCTACATGGGACAATCGGTTGGATATTAGTGGTCGACCAATACATAGTCAAGGCCAAGAATAATTTTTTTCTGTTTGGTCGATGTGTCAGAAATTGAACTTTTATTTTGACATCTCGCTGGACTTTTATTTTGAAAGCGCCAAGAACGGCAGCAGCTACTTACTATGTTTAACAGCTGTTCTATTAGTAATAGAAAGGTAAACTATAATACTTTCTCATCTACCATCAGCATTCAGCAAATGCGCATTTATAAAATTTAAACAAGTCTTTGAATATCTAATAAACATTTAATTTCACAAACTTTGGTAAATCCAGTTGTGAGATCTTGTGAAGAGTGCATTTATAGGCCGCAAAAAAACGTGTGTACTCTGTGCGCAATGGTCGGTCTGTGCAAATTGGATGCGGACAGGAGAGTTTAGCTGTCACTGGACTAGAGTTGTCAAAATATCGATTTTTCTATACATATTGATACTGAAATATCTGAAACGGTTCCAATACTCATTTACCCTAGTATCGAAATAGCTATACCAGCTGCGCTTTCTCACGTTCTCTTCTCTAGACAGTGAGTTAACACACTCCCGCCTCTTCTCACTCACTTGTCTCATTTACTCCGGTTGAATTACAGGGCCTAAATTACAGGGCCTAAATTTCAGTGCGAGATTGCGGGAATTGCACATAATTTTACTCATTCCAGCACTCACACCCAAAGCGCACACAAATAAAGCCACCTCTCAGATAGCTTGCAGGTATTAAATTTAGTTCATTTTAGCAACTCAATGCGCTAAAACGGTCAAATGCACAATTATGTCAACATGCCCTGTTGTATTTATTTGTGCTATCGTTTGTAATTTGTTTATTTGTTCTTATTTTATTACTGACTGTTTACTTGTCTTTTTTTGTAAATTCAATTAAAGTTCAAAGATTGAAGTCAAAATTACTCTATTGTAAAAACACAAATACATTGAGAAAGCGAACATTTAGGTGAATTAATTGTAATAGTAATTGACCAATGTTAATGTGTAAATAGTAGGGGTGTCACGATTCTCCAAATCCTCGATTCGATTACATTTTCGATTCTAAGGTCACGGTTCGATTAGATTCTCGATTTTTACATTTATTTTTTTTAAAGCACAGGTTGCTATGCCATTTTTCAGACTAGACTTTTATGCAATATAATCACCGTAGCTGTGAGATGCGTTCTACTTGGGATTTCGTAGCGTGGTTCTAGGACGCTAATTAAATGCCTAAAACTGGAGTTTTCCACCACCGAATAAGGTCGCATGTCTGCAGCTATGAATACTCCTAACGCCTGTTTCACACTGCAAGCGTGAGCGTCGTGTGCGCAAGTATTCACACTGGAAGCGTTTGTACAGAGTCACAGCAGCGGCTCGAAGCTGCATAGTGAGAATTTCTTTACAAAGACAGCTATAAATTTGTTTTTATAAGTTGGTCATTTATAAACTTGATAGTCTTGAAAGTTTGTTAACATGGGGAAGTGTACAACATTTTCATATAAACATAAATACATACATAAATAAATAAAAGCCTCGTGTCATCCATTGCTGCACACGAATGAGGTGAGCTTTGTGTTTGACATCATCTGCCGCGTGCACATGTTTACAAGACGGCAAACTCGTATGGTACACGCACATAGCCTAGCAAACTGTTGTTTTTTTGTCGACAATGCGAACGTTGTCAACATAACTCACTGGAAATCCAAAATACTTCCACACCAGCGACTTCAGTGAAAGATGGGTCTCCTGCATCGGCAGTTCCTATGCTATCTTTTGAGTGGCTGTTAGGAGGAGGTTGACTCGCAGCACTTCAACACATGTGTTTTTTTCCGCTTAGCAAGCAACCGGACGCGACATGGGGGCATGACAGCATCGACGATTCCATTTTTTAATTCGAAGTTCGAGATTGTGACTTAATTTCAGTCGATTTCGATTTAAAATCGAAATCGTGACACCCTTAGTAAATAGAGTGTTCGGTAAATAGAAAATAAAGTGATCGGAACTATGCAACTATGCTCCTTTTCAGAAAGAAATGGTATCTGTGAGGATTTCCAGTCAGGATTTAGACTGTACAATAGTACTGAGATGGATCTCATTAGAGTTACAAATGATTTGCTCTTTTCATCGGATCATGGCTGTATTTCTCTATTAGTGTTACTGGAACTTAGTGCTGCATTTGACACTATCAACCACAACATTCTTTTGAATAGACTCAAATTATGTTGGCATAAGTGGAACTGCATTGGCCATGCCATTCAAATCATACTTATCTGACCGCTATCAGTTTGTAGTAGTAAACGAAGAGATGTCATATCGATCACAAGTTCAGTATGGAGTACCGCAAGGCTCAGTACTAGGACCATTGCTGTTCACCTTGTGCATGCTACCCTTTGGAGGTATCATTAGGAAGCATGGCATTAGTTTTCATGGCATTGGACCAAAATAACCTAGAATACTGTCTAACACTTGATGGATGTTCTGTCAAGTCTTCGTTGTCAGGAACCTGGATGTGCTTTTTGATACCAATCTTTCATTTGAAAGCCACGTTTCTAGCATCTGTAAAACCACATTCTTCCATCTGAAAAATATATCTAAATTACGACATATGCTCTCAATGACAAATGCAGAACAGTTAGTTAATGCGTTCATGACCTCAAGGCTAGATTACTGTAATGCTTTACTGGGTGGTTGCCCTGCATGCCTAATAAACAAACTCCAGCTGGTCCAAAATTAAACACCGGTAAAAATTTAAAATTGCTAATTACTTGCAAAGCACTAAATGGTTTAGCTTCCCAGTACTTGTGCAAGCTCTTAACACATTATAATCCTTCACGTCTATTGCAATCTTAAAATTCTGGCCAGCTGATAATACCTAGAATATCAAAATCTACCACAGGCGGTAGATCCTTTTCCTTTTTGGCACCCAAACTTTGGAACAGTCTTCCTTGCATTGTTCAGGAAGCAAGTCAAGTCAAGTCAAGTCACCTTTATTTATATAGCGCTTTTTACAATGCAGATTGCGTCAAAGCAGCTTTACAGCGATAACTGGTATATAATTTTGGCTGCACAGCAGCTCTTAAAGAATAGTGTCAATGCAGGCAGATCAAAAGCACTGTTGAAAGAATACTGTTGAATATTGAATGTCAAGTCAAATGTCAAGTGTCCCCAACTAAGCAAGCCAAAGGCGACAGCGGCAAGGAACCCAAACTCCAACAGGGGACATCAGGTGGCAAACAGGTGGCAAATAGGTGTTAAAATGAAGAAAAAAAACCTTGGGAGAAACCAGGCTTAGTCGGGCGGCCAGTTCTCCTCTGGCGAACAGTGCTTTGTTACGATTCAGGTTGCTATCATAAGTCTGATAGGATCGCAACATTCAAAGTATTTATTTCAGTTCCATCCGGTTGAGGATCGTATTCATCATGCCGGTATGGACGGTTTGTTGAGGAACTGTGCTACTGGCTTTCGTGTTGATGAGGCCTTCACAATGGATGATCTAGCTGACTCGATCTCTGCTGATACTTCAGGGCTGTGTTTGACACTATTGATCACAATATTCTTCTAAATAGACTCGAAAACTATGTTGGCATTAGTGGAATTGCATTGTCATGGTTCAAATCATACTTATCTGACCGTTATCAGTTTGTAGTAGTAAACGAAGAGAGGTCATATCAATCACAAGTTCAATATGGAGTACCGCAAGGCTCATTACTAGGACCGTTGCTTTTCACTCTGTACATGCTACCCTTGGGAGATATCATTAGGAAGCATGGCGTTAGGAAGCAAACTCAATTCCTGGAGGGCCACAGCTTTGCACAGTTTAGCTCCAACCAGCTCCAACTCACACCTGTTTGAAAGTTTCTAGTAATCCTGAAGACCTTGATTAGCTGGATCAGGTGTGTTTGATTAGGGTTGGAGCAAAACTGTGCAGAGCTGTGGCCCTCTAGGAATTGAGTTAGAGACCACTGCTTTAACATTTTTGTTCGCAAAAAATATCTGAAATTATCGTGATAGATTTTTTAGGCCATATCGCCCATCCCTACTTCCCATAACATCTGATGCACTCGCTAATATTAGTCTCTCTGTTTATTCCGAGGTTTACAGTAGTCTGCCAGATCCAGGTCGTATCCAGATGAGATGAAGGACCTGCACCTAGACACGGTGACAACGCAGCCCTGAAGTGTCAACTAAACTATCCCCTGCGAAGGCCTCCTTCCCTTTCCTTTCCCTATGTATAGATAAAACTTTATCAAAGTGTTTCCAGATCGCATGGATCAGCGGAAACGACTAATAATTCTGTATTATGCGGGCCAGACAAGTAATTTGGCAATGTCACTTTGTAAAAAAGACTAAGCGTCTGCGCACATACACATTCAAACGCACATACCTATAGACTAAACACGTAAATGAACAGCAAGAACGCATTAAAAATCTTGTTTTCAGTTAAAAAGGTGTCATTTAAGCAGCCCCTAAGTTAATAATTAACGATTTTTACAACTGAAGTGATTCAATCCAAAACGTACTTTAGCTCGATAATAACTTTTTCCTAGAGCTCGAGTAAAGCCAAAATAATCTCTGTCCATTAATTTTCCTATTATCACTGTGAAGCTGCTTTGAAACAATCTGTATTGTAAAAAGCACTATATAAAATGAAGATGACTAGACTTGATCGTGTCTCTTCAGAAGTCTTGGATTAAACTGTTCAGTTATTTTTAAGATGTGTCATACTTTTTGAAGCTTGAAAATATTGATTACCTAGACTTTCAGTGGCAGTTGAGGGTGATATTAGCTTCTGAGTTTGCGGCTCTGCCCAGCATTTGAAAGGGGAAGTCATGTAGCCTCTTTCCACTAGGGATGCCAACAATTAATCGACGATCGGTTAATTGTCGATAATTTAATCAATAAAACTTATCGATGGTCGATAAGTAAGGTCATCATTAAACTGCGTAGTTTTTAGGTGCATGCAGCTCATGCGCAAAACACGCACAGCAGACACAAGAGGAAGCGAGTGTGCCTTAGTAACATATGAACTACTTGTGTAAACGCAAAAAGAGAAGTACATAGAATAAACAAGTAATAAAATCCTGGTTGATGAGCGATGATCTTCCAATGCTGTTTAAGCTGTGTGCTCCTATTCTGGTACATGGTAAATCAAGACCTGTCAATCTGAATGATCAAACCAATCAAAGCATTCTCCAGCTGTAAAAAAGTGTGTGATTGGACTCTACAAATCATCCCTATACCCAAGATCTAGTTTCCATTGGTTTAACTTTCAAATGACGTTGGAAAACACTGTGTCATTATTGCGACACAATCGTATCCCGGAAGTCCTATAGCTTTAGCCAAGCAGCATGTCATGTCACTGCGTGATCTATGCATTGTCTTCTGTTTTGTCTGGGCTCATTTGAGACAACCTGCTCTAAATAAAGACATGCAATCTACTGTGGTTTACTAATGTCTTGCGAAATTACAAACCAAAACATTGTGCAAAAGCATCATGTGTATATTGTTTACATGTCTGTGGCGGTGCTTTTCAAACAAATACTTGGTCTCTAAATAAAACAAATTTGTCTGTTGTATTCTGCTAGTTGAGACCTTTTCATCAATTTATGAGTCTCAGTCTACAATATACAGGTCCTTCTCAAAAAATTAGCATATTGTGATAAAGTTCATTATTTTCCATAATGTAATGATAAAAATTAAACTTTCATATATTTTAGATTCATTGCACACCAACTGAAATATTTCAGGTCTTTTATTGTTTTAATACTGATGATTTTGGCATACAGCTCATGAAAACCCAAAATTCCTATCTCAAAAAATTAGCATATCATGAAAAAGGTTCTCTAAACGAGCTATTAACCTAATCATCTGAATCAACTAATTAACTCTAAACACCTGCAAAAGATTCCTGAGGCTTTTAAAAACTCCCAGCCTGGTTCATTACTCAAAACCGCAATCATGGGTAAGACTGCCGACCTGACTGCTGTCCAGAAGGCCATCATTGACACCCTCAAGCGAGAGGGTAAGACACAGAAAGAAATTTCTGAACGAATAGGCTGTTCCCAGAGTGCTGTATCAAGGCACCTCAGTGGGAAGTCTGTGGGAAGGAAAAAGTGTGGCAAAAAACGCTGCACAACGAGAAGAGGTGACCGGACCCTGAGGAAGATTGTGGAGAAGGACCGATTCCAGACCTTGGGGGACCTGCGGAAGCAGTGGACTGAGTCTGGAGTAGAAACATCCAGAGCCACCGTGCACAGGCGTGTGCAGGAAATGGGCTACAGGTGCCGCATTCCCCAGGTCAAGCCACTTTTGAACCAGAAACAGCGGCAGAAGCGCCTGACCTGGGCTACAGAGAAGCAGCACTGGACTGTTGCTCAGTGGTCCAAAGTCATTCGGAAATCAAGGTGCCAGAGTCTGGAGGAAGACTGGGGAGAAGGAAATGCCAAAATGCCTGAAGTCCAGTGTCAAGTTCCCACAGTCAGTGATGGTCTGGGGTGCCATGTCAGCTGCTGGTGTTGGTCCACTGTGTTTTATCAAGGGCAGGGTCAATGCAGCTAGCTATCAGGAGATTTTGGAGCACTTCATGCTTCCATCTGCTGAAAAGCTTTATGGAGATGAAGATTTCGTTTTTCAGCACGACCTGGCACCTGCTCACAGTGCCAAAACCACTGGTAAATGGTTTACTGACCATGGTATTACTGTGCTCAATTGGCCTGCCAACTCTCCTGACCTGAACCCCATAGAGAATCTGTGGGATATTGTGAAGAGAAAGTTGAGAGACGCAAGACCCAACACTCTGGATGAGCTTAAGGCCGCTATCGAAGCATCCTGGGCCTCCATAACACCTCAGCAGTGCCACAGGCTGATTGCCTCCATGCCACGCCGCATTGAAGCAGTCATTTCTGCAAAAGGATTCCCGACCAAGTATTGAGTGCATAACTGAACATAATTATTTGAAGGTTGACTTTTTTTGTATTAAAAACACTTTTCTTTTATTGGTCGGATGAAATATGCTAATTTTTTGAGATAGGAATTTTGGGTTTTCATGAGCTGTATGCCAAAATCATCAGTATTAAAACAATAAAAGACCTGAAATATTTCAGTTGGTGTGCAATGAATCTAAAATATATGAAAGTTTAATTTTTATCATTACATTATGGAAAATAATGAACTTTATCACAATATGCTAATTTTTTGAGAAGGACCTGTATAAGCCTATCTGTTATGTTCTATGATTTTACAGATCACATTTTTATGTAAAGTTATTTTTAGAGCACTTCTAATATGTAAGCAAATTTAAAAGCACTTGTTAAGTGTTGATCATATTCCCTATTCACTGTAAAGCAAAGCTTCTAAGCTTTACAACAACGCCTATTTGTGTTGGTTAAAGGGGCTCTATGTAAGATTTTTACTTTAATAAAGCATAAAAATACCCCAATATGTTTGCAGATATTTAGGAAACATGCTAAGTTCACCTACTTGTTTCTCAGAAATACAATGCTACAGCCAGATATTCTACTTTGAAATGAGCACAGGTTGCCAGTTGGCGGAAAACCCGTGTATTGCAACCATGGAAACCAACAAACAAACTGGGTCAGAGAATCGCAAATTCTACTTGACCTAAAAAGCCTCTGAATCCATCTAAATATCTCTATGAACAACAGCATATTAAAACAGATAAATCAACTCATCAGCTTACAGTGTTGAAGTCTCTTCAGCTTTCATTGTGAATTGCGCTCCCTATTGTTGCTGGCAACCCGCGTCTTTGAACGAGGGGGCGGGCCAAACAATATTTTGAATTTGGACTGCAGTACCTATTTTGAACACTGGGTGTCATTCCTACATTGAGCCCCTTTAAACAAGTGGTTATTAAGTAACATGATAACTTTGTATCACCCCCACTTTGGATTTAAGAGGTTATTGTTAATATTTAATTGATTAATTGACCATTAAATTTAAACAACGATCATTTATGGGAATTTATGTAAATTGACATCCCTATTTCCCACAAACAATACTACCTGCCGTGGGCCTCACCAGCCTACCGGGTTACAATATTATGCTGTTTACAAAGACTTATTCGATAGACAAACGGTTATGTGTTTGAGCACACGTCTACCTGAAATACCTGGCAACCGACTGCAAGGCCCTAACTTCCTTTTCACAACTGCCTGGCATATCAGATTGCACATGTGAAATTGACAACAGGTCTTAACGAAAACTACAAGGTATTTTTTCACCAAACTGAAAAACTCAATGAAGATCAGCAGCTGCCTTTGACGAGCTTTTATGATGTGCTGGCTTGGTAAAAGTGCATTAGACACAGAGAAGGCTGTGTTTGTATATGTGTGTGAAGAGAATGAGGATAAAAGGGTGTGGAGTACATCTTTGTGCATGAGTGCTCCCGTTAGTTCCAGAGTGAGAGCAAGTCAGACATGTATGGCGTATGTGGATGCGAGCATGTCTGTACCCCTGCAGGTACGTGGTGTTCCATATGTGTCTTAAGGCTTAAGGAGTGTATTGTAAGGGAGTGAGAGTGTTGTGAGGGGGTGGGGTAGTGTGTCAGTGTGCGTGTTCAGGCGAAGGGGTTTGGGGAGGCTACATCACAGTCGTTCCAACTCCCGCCAGAGCCTTGTTGCCATGACTACAGTAGAACGGAAGCCTCCCTCGATATATCCTATTAGGGCCTTGGCGAGACTTGGAAGAAAAGATCGAAGGATTGAAACGGAAAGGTACAATAAGAAACCACCAAAAAGTGGAGAGTAAGAGAACTGGTGTGTAAAAATATTATGTTATGTTTCCTTATGGGGAACTTTGGTCTATAAGATACCACAAGGCTCTCTCATATATTTAGTAATGGAAGAATTTCCAAGTTCAAAAACATTGATCTATGATCTACTGATAGGTAGATGTCTTCAAATAATTTATTTAGCTCTTTCCTAGTCTCTACCTAGACTATAGGATGCATTTCTGCTGCATTCTGAACGCAATACAGGAAGTGCTTTACAAAAACACAAACTTCAATTTGATTGGTTGACTTCACACAATTTCCGGGAGTCAGGGTGCACAGATTTGTATTGATCTTCCAGGAAAACAAAGTTGTGTTTATAAGTTAAAGGGCTGCTACAATGACCTTTTCTGAGAAAGTCAAGAGTTAAAGTTTGCAAGGTTCATGGTAGAAAGTAAACATCACACAAAATTCTATGGCTGGTCATCTTGCATCTTACGCAGACAGCACCTTCCTGTCTAATTTGGTGGTTCTTGACCAGGAGGAGCATTGTGTGATTTATTTTATTCTAGAAAGCCTTTGATTGGACAAAATATATTTGATCCGTTTTCCCAAAAGAGAATAACTGTAATTTTCAATGCATGTATGCAAAAGATGCCTCAAAGCAAAATTTCTAATAAAAATTACCCTATCTATTGTCTAAAATAAATGCATATCATTGATCTTAATGTGAATGATTCATTTATGCATACGTTTCATTTTTAAAACTTTTTTTTTACCTCAATTTTTAAACAAAACGTAATAACTATCATAATTTGATCTTCTGGTGAAATGACTTCCCTCTAGTGACGTATACCGGACTTCTCCAAACATTTAGTCTGCATAAACCTTTTATCCTACAAACCTCCTTCCTACAGTCGACTCCATGCTTGCATTAGGGATGTTTATTTCTTTTTTTTCCTGACCGACAACCAAAGCTCGTTAACCGATCATTAACCGTTAACCAACAATACTATTAGATTAAATTAGATTTAAATTAAATTAGAATGGATAAGTGTCTGTGACCCATTAAAAATATCAAAGTTTGTTTTCCAGTGGTTTAGTTTTACATGCGCAAACAGCATCATAAGCTACAGAGCATGAGGATAATTTAGGAAGGAAATTATATCTCCTGCAGAGTATTATTATATTTGGGTATTTTTGACATGAAACAATTTGAAAAACCACTGATCAGTGGACAGCGCATTCTGTCTCTCTCCCACACACAACGAGACATTTAAGTGCAAGTGACTATCAAAATAGTTTCGGGAAAGCCGCACATAAGCACCACTTTCTCTTCAATAACTGCATAGCAACGACTCAATTTTCCATTATAAGTTCTAAAATGACTCTTTGGTATTATTAACAGAGCTTCAAAATGTATAGCCATTACAAAGCTGGGAAGAGCCAGGATATTATTTAATATAACTCTGATTGTGTTTGGCTAAAAGAAAAAAGTCATATACACCTAGGATGGCTTGATGTTGAGTAAATTATGGGATCATTTTCATTTTTGGGTGATATACTCCTTTAACTGGTGGTATTAATCAGTCAAAATTCTTACTGTCAGTTAACAGTTGACCAGTTAATTATAAGCATCCCTAGCCTCCATCCAATCAACAACAGATAGATAGAACCCCGCCCTGCATTTTTTTATGATTCGTTTTACTTGTATGAACATCAAAATACTTTTATTTCATTGTGACTTCGACTACTGAATGTACAAATCATATAATTCAGACAATCATATTGTAAAACTAATATTAAATGCATTTGTAGAATAAAGTAAACATCGGCCTAACATTTAGATATGTCCTGGCCTTATCTTGAGAAAGGAGATCCAAGTTTTCCCAGTCTAGAGGAACCCTGAGGACCACTGACTTCATTCTCATGACACTGCAACCACGCCTCTTTCCAATAACTCTAGGCTACATACTCTCCCAGGACTCTCCCACTACGAAGTTCAACTCCCGCACACACACATGCCACATTACAAAAGCTCACTCACCACCATACACTCCACCTCTTCTGGCTCCGACTTGATTTGTATGGATGGCATCTCCTCAACAGGCTCAGAGGTGGCTGTTGTGGATTTCTTCGGACTCGTCTGACACTGCAAAGGAAAAACAGAAAACACTTAAGGGCTAATCAGAGCATCAAGATGTAGTTTTACCAAAAACTACATCTGAACGCTAACATCTGAAAGGATTTGAAAAATCTACAATTTGCTTGAACAAATAGACCTGAGTTATCCAAAAAGAAAGAAAAGTTAGCCGGAGGTCACAGAGGCTACAGAGAGAGAGAATTAATGAGACTGATGTGAGAAAAGTTAGAAGATAGTTAGTCTCTCCTAAGCTAAAGTTAGCTGGGGGAGGAGGAGACAGAGATATCAAGGAACAAAAGAGATGAGTGGAAATCAAGTAAGGTCAATCAGATGTGGGGGGATTTTGAAGATGGAGGGAGAATCACAGAAAAGGGAAGACATCAAGCAAGAGAGAGGCAAAAAGGCCTAGTTTAGACTATAATAAAGAAATTTCATATACCAAGTCTAGATTATCTTTAGAAAGTAAATGACAAAGGTGTAGAAAACAGAAAATTAGAGGCAGGGGAAGATGGTTCTAAAGACTGACCAGCTGGAGAAATACAAGAGGAGAGAAAGAACAACTGAACAAGCTGGGAGGAGTAGTCAGCAATCCTGTGTCGCCTCCCTCTTCGAGCAGAGCAGAGTCACACCCAGATCTTTAAGACCGAATAGCAAGAAAAAGAGGCCTGTCTTACAGAGTAGAGCAGCAGTATTAGTGGAGAGAGAGGGAGAAATGTGGTAATGCTTAGGCATGGGGGTGGGAGTGGGGGTCATGTGACCCAGCTGCAGTAGATTCCACAAAGAGGTGTGGCCCCCCCATAAGCTGGGGTGTGGCCGTTCTCAACGGGCCCCTCCTTTCAACATGGCACGGTCACACAGCAAACACATGCACTGTGAACAAAATTCCTTCTGATGGCTAACATTGTCTGAGATAGCTAGAAAATAACAGTGTAACCAAATGCTTCATTCACACTGAATGAGGGCAGGATGTCTCACTAAGTGGTTTTGGTGAGTAAATAAAATTGTGGTGCTCACAGACGGCCAGTAACTTTAATTGTAACTGCCACATTTAAAACAAATGTTATGAATGATATGTCCCTGTCCCTTGCTGAAGTAAACTAGAACCACAATAAAAGGGAAAATTCATTTTAAGAATAAACCTAAATAACACAGTAAATCAATTTTCTATTATTTCTAATTAGGTACTGAATAATGTACCCATAAAAAGTTGTCTCAGCCAATAAAATTGGTTTGGCTCTGGCAATATGAAAGTATGTGAAGATTTCAATGATTGAGAGTAGGACCTGCCCACTGGCAAATCTTTTGGAGAGATGATGATGTATATTGGTGAGGAAGCATTACCAGAATATGTGTGTGTATACATGTGTGTAAATGCACCCCTGGGAGCTTGTGCTGTGGGTAGTTCCAGGAATAAAAGAGGGTGGGGTAGGTGTGACCCCAGTCCCTCTATGCCCCAGCAGGAAGTTATGGAGAGAGGAGGGGGCTCTCATTACAGAGAGAGGGAACATCAAGGATTAGAGAGAGGAAAGCATAAAGTAGAGAGGATAGCAGAGGCAGAGAATCAAGTAAAAAAAAATGAAAGAACGGGAAAGATGTGAAGAGAGAGAGAGAATGAATGGGGTGGAGGGGGAGAGGAAAAGAGAACCATCACAATCTGGGTCATGGCGTTCTCTCTCACTCAGTTGCTCCCAAGCCCCTGTGGCAACCAGTCTCCGCCTCAGTGCATTGTGGGTAGATTAGCCGTCTGGGACTGCATTACTCACCACACACACCCTTCTGTCCATCCCTCTTTCCCCAAAGAAAGTCATACTTTGGTACTCATATTTAGGATGCATTGCTTTCATTGAACAACTTTAGAAATTCTGTCCGAACCTAACAATCCTCATCATGTTAAGCATTTTAAAAGGAGGTGCCGAAACTTGGTTGGGTGAAGAGGTAACCTACAACCCACATGGTATGAACCAGTTGTTGTTGAAGAAACAGTTCTAACCCAGCCCTAGTGCCATGAAACATTATATCTCTTGTGCACTTCCAGAAAAATATCAGGAGCTTCTCAGCCTTCTCCAAACTTGACCATCAACTGGGGTGTGTCAGAGGATCTAAGGTCAGCAGAACCTTATTATAAACCCTATTTCTTGTTGAGAATGAAGAGTCTGATGACCGAAAACCATGAGACTTACTAGGACCAAATCAGGGCATGAGGCACTGAGAAGGAAGCTAAAGGACTTCAGCTCTGAAGGGCTGAAAGGGTGTTCAAAGCCGCATGTTGCACAATCGTGTAACCCGAGATTGGACGCTGGTTCATGCTCCATACCACGACTAGGCCCAACTGGACCAAATTTAAAATCAACTTTTTTTTCCCTTAAAATGATACATTTTCTCAGTTTAAACATTTGATATGTCATCTATGTTGTATTCTAAATAAAATATTGAAATTTGAAACTTCCACATCATTGCATTCTGTTTTTATTCACAATTTGTACAGTGTTCCGACTTTTTTGGAATCGGTTTGTACTAATGAAACTCTTGTTACATTAAGTATCATATTTAAGATCACAGATTAAATAAAAGAGGGCGGGGGTACTTGGCTGTGTTGGTCTAGAAAGCATTTGGCGCATAAACATTGACATTCACACACATTGGTCTGCAGTCTAGCACAATGGCCCATAAGCCCAGAGAGGGGGAAAAGATCAGCTTTCTTCTACAGAGTAAACACAGAAAATATGACAGTGGAAACTGATTTTAGATCAGATTTTGACATGGTGCACAGCAAAGCTTGAGGATACAAAGGAAGTGATTTGAGATTCTGTGTCCAATGATCCTACTCATGGATTATTATACACTAATTACCTCATTGTGAAGAAATTTTGCCTAACCTTTTACCTAATCAGAATTAGTAGAAAAAAAATCTCGTTTGCTTGTTCAAGCTCTTTTGTTTTTGTATAGTATACATTTTGGTGTACATTTGCACTAATTTGCAGGTTTCTTTCCAATCATTAGTTTGCACAGTTCCACTGACAGTGCTTTTTTGTACTTCAGGTGCAAAGGAATTCAGGTAACATGCTTGGTTGATTGATGTGACACACTTTTGGGATCAAGCTAGTGGTGTAAGGAATGTTCTCACATATTCATATTTGAAAAATTTGAAAATCAAGATAAATTCTAGATATAATTATTGTTTTTTCCTTTCAGCAAGATCTTTCCCTAATGATTGTCACTTACACCATATAACAGGACAGGACTGTTTGACCGATATGTAAATTCACCAACGGGTTATGTTAAATCTGCCGAAGAATGTTGCAACGCAAAAACATCAGACTTTATTAGCTTTGACGCATCTGTATGCTAATGTAAACTAACATTTAACAGATATATTTTAAAATTTATCTTGATTTTTTTTTAACTTTTATCTGTTATACATTTAAAATTATATATATTACATACACTACCGTTCAAAAGTTTGGGATCGTTAAGATTTTTTATGTTTTTAAAAGAAGTTTCGTCTGCTCACCAAGGCTGCATTTATTTAATAAAAAATACAGTAAAAACAGTAATTTTGTGAAATATTATTACAATTTAAAATAACTGTTTTCTATTTGAAAATATTTATCAAAGCTGAATTTTCAGCATCATTTCTCCAGACTTCAGTCACATGATCCTTCGGAAATCATTCTAATATGCTGATTTGCTGCTCAAGAAACATTTATTGTGTACAATAGTACAAAATATTTGTGTGCAAATTTTTTTTTTTTCAGGATTCTTTGATGAATAGAAAGTTCAAAAGAACAGCGTTTATTTGAAATATAATATTTTGTAACACTATAAATGTCTTTACTGTCAGTTTTGATTGATTTAATGCATCCTTGCTGAATAAAAGTATTCATTTCATTCCTTTTCAAAAAAAATTAATTCTTACTGACCCCAAACTTTTTAACAGTAGTGTATAATGTTACAAAAGCTTTGTATTTCAGATGAATGCTGTTCTTTTGAACTTTCCATTCATCAAGAAATCCTGAAAAAAAAAGTACACAACTCTTTTCAACACTGATAATAATAAGAAATGTTTCTTGAGCAGCAAATCTGCATATTAGAATGATTTCTGAAGGATCATGTGACACTGAAGACTGGAGTAATGATGCTGAAAATTCAGCTTTGCCATCACAGGAATAAATTTGATTGACCCAGTTGATGGTCAATTTGTAAAATATATTCAAATAGAAAACAGTTATTTTAAATTGTAATAATATTTCACAATATTACTGTTTTTATGGTATTTTTAATTAAATAAATGCAGCCTTGGTGAGCACACAAAACTTTTTAAAAACATAAAAAATCTTACCGATCTCAAACTTTTGAGCGGTAGTGTATATTAATTAAAATACAATTAATTAAAATTAATTAAAATGTATATATTAATGAAAACATGGCAAACCAAAAATAATGATGACTCATTCTTGCACTCAGTGCAGTATACACATTTCTGTCCAGTAAAATTAGCAATAGCACGTAGCAAACTGTGGTTCACAGCTGTTACATAGGCTAAAGGCTATTTTCTTACATAAAAACTCACCCTTCAATATGTCCCACTCTGATTTTTTTGTTTTAACTGGAAATATGTCAGCATAGGAAGGTAAACTTTGCTTATGAAGCAATTTCAGATCTTTAAAATGTCAACCATCTAAACTCTTGTTTCTATAAAACTGTTTCTATGAACTGTTTTATATTCTCACTCTCTGTCTTGTACCTTTATACCTTTCTCCAATGTCATCTTTATGTAAAGTAACAGTATCTAAGCCTCCATACACGCATAACATGCTTGTTTGCTAGGATGCAAGCTCTTCTTACATGTAAGAACTTTGAGCAGTTGTCAAATTTTTAATTGCCCTTCCTATTTGCTGTAATTCTTCAATGCTGTAAAATAAGTTGTGGCATGAGTGTGAAGTGAACCAACCTCTAAGAGAGTAACTGACTGACAAGTAAACAAACTTTGTCATTTCTTTTCTCAGAGTCGCTCCACTAACTCCACGCACTGCCAAATAAGGTGCTCGAGGATCAACTACAAAAACAAATGAGATGTTCCTTTAGTGTTCATGGGAGAAGACAGCCTGTACAACATTTGGGGGGTGGGGGGTACTACTCTTTTGTCAAGAAAATAAGGTCTATGGTTGTATATGCCTGTGCAAATCTGTGTGTACGTGTACATGTTTGCAGCTGCTGTTTTATTATGTCAGAACAGTGTAATTTTAATGCAGTCTGTTGGGGCCTGGGGCACATCTTGTTCTGTGTACCAGCCAGTGCTGTCACTGCGTCCCTCCATGTAATCAACTCATCGGTCCAAGAGTGAAAGAGGAGAAAAAAAAAAAGAGGGAGACAGGGAAAGAGAAAAGAGGCAGAGAGGAGAGTACACATGTAAGGTCACAGCTGCATGAGGTTTGTAAGGGGTATAGGCAGGCAGAGGGTTATGTGACACACACAGAACAGAAGCTGTGGTGCAAGGACTCTGTCCTACCCACTGGTTCTTTCCTTTAGCCTCTTAAAGGTACATTGCCTTCTCTCCTTTACAGCACTATGCCCTTACAAAGTACTGTTATGGTACCAGTGATGGTTTCAGATGGTAACAGTACTTTGATATTAGTCTTACATAGCCAAACATTTGAAAATTGGCATAAAGTCTGGTCCACTTTGCAGCTTGTTTTAGACAACACTGCCCACTAAAGGCACTGTTACATTAGTGAAATTTTGGTGAAATTTCACAGGCAGAAAAAGTCCATTGTCTACTATCAAAAGTGTAGCGATGTATGAAGAACAGCTCATGCAGAAGTCACTTTCAAACAATGCAGCTGGTCTGCTGGTCATCGTGACGAATCCACATAACCAACTTGAAAAGATCGCAAAATATGCATGGAAAAATGTTTTGTCATGACACAATCGGGACTATTTATTGTGTGGTCTCTTTTTGAAATGACTGTATTTCGCATGCAGAAATTCACCAAACAATAATAATTGTTACTGCACCTTAAGACAGGACAAGGTTGTTTGACCGATATGTCAAGCGACCAATGGTTCATGTTAAATCTATTCCGCAGAACTTTTCAGAGCAAAAACGACATAGAAAATGCAAAAAAAAAAAAGCCAGCCAATTCCTTTTAGGCCAGCACATGGGTTATGATTACAAAAATAGGAAGTCGTTAGATTCAGTACAAGGTCTCTTTAGGCCTGTGTTACCCCAAAGCAGAGGCTGAAGCTGGCCTTGAGTGAAGTCTCTTCTCTTGGCTGCCTAAAACTCCACCTTTCCTCTTCTGCAAGATGTGTGAGAGACTCATGTCACCCTCACGTACAGAAGTCGTGCTGGAACAAAAGGGCTGTGTGCAACTGAAGCCCTGCCTCAGAGGAGTCTGCTGGGGGATAAAATGTGAGGAAGCGAGCACTGAAAAGAGAAACGAAGGAGTTTTTTAGGTGAGAGTTGAGACCAATAGATAATCACCTGATTAGGTCAAGGCCAACTGGATGACTATAGCAAAAGACTCTGGGCTACAAAAGGTCTAAAAAAAAAAAAAAAGGGTCAAGTGACTCCATTTAAACACATTTAATCTCCCTAAAACAATGCATTTCAAGGAATAGTTCTCCCAAAGATGTCAATTCTGTCATTATTTACTACTTTGAAAACTAACATGACTTGTACGCTAATGTGTTTTGAAGCCGTATGATACATCTGTGTGATGAACACCAAAATTGAATCTATTATTTACTGAACATCTCCACAGTAGCTCTCAAATCAAACATGGCGTCATTGATGTCAATGAGGTTTGGCCACAAAACATGCTACAAATTATTGCAAATTATGTTAAATGGCATTAACTAGCATTTTGCAGTCCAAAAGACCTGTGCAGTTCATTTGGTGGAGGGGATTTTGGTGCGTTTAATCACACAAAACTATTATTTGGCTTCAGAAGACTCGGAATGCAGTGCTACTTTTAGGCCTGGTTTACACCTGATATTAAGATGTGTTTTGGTTGATCAAATCACAAGAAGATGAGAGAGTGCAAGAGAAACATTATTTTCTCATGTGTATTTTTAGCCTTTAATCTCATAGGTGAATTTTCACCACAGGAGACACATTTTAATACGTCTCTTTAGTCCACTTTCAACCACTTCGGTCCTGATTTCTTTGAAGGGAGTGTCTTTGGGTGGGTAAATGTATTAGCGACGGAAAAACATATAGAGAACAGCAGTTTTCGTTTCAGCTCTGATTAGGGTTGGGTATCGTTTGAATTTTAGCGATTTCGATTCCAATTCCGACTCTACTTATCGATTCCCAGTTTCGATTCCAATATGGTAAAAAAAAAAGTTAAACATAGATAAACATTTATTCTGTCTTTTTGCAAAACACTCTGTTGCAGCTGAATACCATGAACAAAAATCAGCAGCCTAGAGAACAACTAATAAACTAGACTAACTGATATAAATTTCAAACATTATTAAAGACAAGTATACAGCCAGTTGCTAATACAATAAGAACAAATAGGCAAATTAGCAATAGCAGAAATAAATACAAGTGAACAAAGTTCAGAAATTGAAATCAAATGTAAAATAACACTGCTTAGTTTTTTATATAAATAAAATATAGAATAATCCTTAAGTTACAAAAGTTATTCAGTTAAGATCTGTGAATGATTTTCTTTTGTCCTTTGATTGGCATCTACGCTTATATTAGTCTCTTTTTTTCTCCATTTTATCCCCTGCTTGTCACCTAATAGAGTTTGGGTTCCTTGCAGCTGTCGCCTCTGGCTTGCTTAGTTGGGGACACTTGACACTTGATATTCAACAATGTTTTTGATCTGCCTGCATTGTGAACTGAACTGAACTGGACGATGACATCACTGTTTTCTCCAGTGCTGATATATAGATAAATTGAATCAATACTGAATTTATTTAAGCTGGTCAATGACACCATTTTTTTTAAGAGCTGCTGTGTAGCCAAAATTATTTACCAGTTTTCACTGTAATGCTGCTTTGACACAATCTGCATTGTAAAAAGCGCTATATAAATAAAGGTGACTTGACTTGATTAACAGTACTAATGACACAGACGGCAGCAGGCTTAGGCTGCAATCACTTTCAGACCGAATGCATGGATCCAATATACTGTTACTAGAGGTGTAAATCAGACGGTTCATCACAATACGATACAATATCGATTCTTATAGCCAGTGATACGATATTTGCTGATACCTCAAAAAATTCTGCTACATGATTACAATACGATTTGATTCAGGGTAGGGATGTTTCACGATTTTCGAATATTCAATTAGTTGATTGAATTATAGAATATCGATGGTGGGGGCCGGTGCCACAGTGGGCAAGTGATAATACCGATGTTGATGTCTGGCACTCATTGAAGTATAAGCGCGAGACAGGTAGCAGGAGTCAGATTTCAGTAGCAGGAGTCAGATTTCACCTCATTTCGCCCATTTCACCTCGCTCTCGACTGACAAGACGACGGCGGAAGATTTGGTTTCAAAGCGAAATGTAAAAGCACCCATTTAAGCGTGTTTGTCATTGTACCGTTTTATTGTTGTGTTTTTCATTAAAGGGATAGTTCACCCAAAAATGAAAATGTGATGTTTATCTGCTTACCCCCAGCGCATCCAAGATGTAGGTGACTTTGTTTCTTCAGTAGAACACAAATGATGATTTTTAACTGCAACCGCTGCCGTCTGTCAGTCAAATAATAAGAGTGAATGGGAACTTCTACTATAAGAGTAAATAAAACTTGCTTAGACAAATCCAAATTAAACCCTGCGGCTCGTGACGACACATTGATGTCCTAAGACACGAAACGATCGGTTTGTGCGAGAAACCGAACAGTATTTATATCATTTTTTACCTCTAAAACACCACTATGTCCAACTGCATTCAGCATTCGCTTGGTGTGGTCTGATCGCGCTCTGACAACGGCAGTGATGTCTCGCGCTTATACTTCAATGAGTGCCAGACATCACTGCCGTTGTCAGAGCGCGATCAGGCCACACTAAGCGAATGCTGAACGCAGTTGGACATAGTGGTGTATTAGAGGTAAAAAATGATATAAATACTGTTCGGTTTCTCGCACAAACCGATCGTTTCGTGTCTTAGGACATCAATGTGTCATCACGAGCCGCAGGGTTCAATTTGGATTTGTCTAAGCAAGTTTTATTTACTCTTATAGTAGAAGTTCCCATTCACTCCTATTATTTGACTGACAGACGGCAGCGGTTGCAGTTAAAAATCATCATTTGTGTTCTACTGAAGAAACAGTCACCTACATCTTGGATGAGCTGGGGGTAAGCAGATAAACATCAAATTTTCATTTTTGGGTGAACTATCCCTTTAAGAATAATAATGATCAAATTGAATAATAAATAATTCCCAGGGATCATCAAATATTACTTTGCTTGAAATGCTCATACCTAATTCAGGGGTATATTGATCAATATATCGATATTATGATAGTACGTGCCTATTTTACACAACCAGTTACATTTTTATTAACTCACAAATGCAAATATATAACAAACATTTATTTCAAAATTTCACAATCAGCATACGGATTGGGACATCCACAAATAAAAAAACTCAAGTCACACAGGAGATCAGTAATCTGATGTCAGCTTATGACGATAACAATCAAGAAAGTACTTTAGGCTTCTTTGCTAAAATGTGCAATGTCAAAAATCTAAAATTAAAAGCTGTTTCATTGTACTTAAATGTAAAGTGAGGCTTTTTAATGAGGCAACAACATATGATAGGACAGAACAAGATAGGTTATTAATATTCTTTTATTGCGCAAAAGTATTATAATATGAAAGGCTCCAATACAGAGTGACACAAAGTGCTTCTGCGCATCCTGTGTGCAGAATGATGCTCTTGAAGCAACACGAAGTCACAGCTCACAGCGCTCCTATGCAACAGTTTATTGAGCCTTTTCTTTTAACAGTTTTAAATTTCAGTTACTGTGCATGTGAATAACAATTCATAGTGCTCTCTTTTTCAGTGTTGTGAGCTAACAGACACCCGGTAGAAAGTAACATGATTTAGAAACAGCAATAAACTCTAGCAAGATTAAGTCCTTTTATGCAAAACCATAGACCTTTATCTACTGAAGCACAAAAATAAGTTAAAGACTGAATTCAGTGGCCTATTCGTGCGCTGTCTGAGATTTGTGCCCGTTGCTCTTTTGTGTCTTTCTGCAATGCTTTAAAAATGAGCAACAGATAAACTTTCGTGAAGTGACAGCTCCATCAACTGTCCCGAGCATCTTTCACAAGCTCTGAAAGGTAGTTTAAACCAGAATGCACACGTTGTAGAAAAGGCCTCAGTGCTTCCCACACATAGACTTTATATTAACGGCCGCCCAAGTATATTTGATGGCACATTTTTGCTTTTATTGTTTTTATTCCCCTATCCTTTTTTTTTTTATCAGCCCGAGATGATGAAACCATCCGCATTCGATTTAGAGGCCGTTCACATCTTGAGTCTAAAAACCTGTGGAAAACGCCAGCAGAGCCACTTTCTTCTCTTTTCAAAAACGCTCGTTGCTAAGCAACCATGAGCCGCGTTCTCCATGAAGACGAAGTTTCAGCAAAGGATAAATGGATTTCCAGACCTTGCATTAGCTCTAATACTAGATTATATTATCACTCATGGAGATGAGNGAAATGCTCATACCTAATTCAGGGGTATATTGATCAATATATCGATATTATGATAGTACGTGCCTATTTTACACAACCAGTTACATTTTTATTAACTCACAAATGCAAATATATAACAAACATTTATTTCAAAATTTCACAATCAGCATACGGATTGGGACATCCACAAATAAAAAAACTCATGGAGATGAGAAATAAAAAACCTGCCCTGTACAGGTATGATCAGCTGTTAGTCCATCTTGGCAGAACTTTCGACCTCTATTTGAGGGCGTTCGTCCCGCATCTACATTTAAAATAACGAACGTGAGGGTGCAATAGACGCAACAGGTGAAGTCTCTCTTCGCTCTATGCGTTTCGTACCTGCTCGTTCAGTGTGCGCAAGAACTGTTTACTCCCACTGACAATTCCACATGTGCTGCAAAGACCTTCAGAGACGCAGTGGATATTTCACAGACAAAGACCTGGTCTGCTAACCCCAATATCCAGAAACAACTCCTATTTAATTTTGATCATCATTATCATCATCAAGTGTTTTTTTCATAAAAATGTAATATTTCATATGCATACAAATGGTGTAGTTGAGGAATTTTGCGGTAAATGGATTAAAAAAGTACTTCATATCCCCCCAAAACACAGCATAATCTGTATAAAAATGAATTTCATTATTATTTTATTTATTTATTTTTTAAGTCACACATTATTTGTTGTTTGTCACATGTAGTAGATATTTTTTGTGCTGTGGGTAACAGGAGGATTTTCCACCCGGCTACCACCGCAAGTATATTTCAAACCTGTCGGAAGCACTGGGCATAGATTGACATTGCGTGAAAAAGCGGAGAGTGTGAATGTGTAAATATGTAATATAATGTGTAAATGTATAAATATTTACGCAATTTTTATGCAGTGCATCAATACATCGTATCGTTAGACATTTAATCGATGCATCGATCTATACTGATGTATTGTTATACCCCTATCTGTTCACTTAAGACATAACCAACTGTGTTTACGAGGATATTTTGACAATTTTGTGTGTATTTGTCCGTTCAAGTGCAAGAAGACGCGAAAGAGGAATCAATTCAGTATTCATGCACTATATGAGAGGCAGCTTTCTGTGTGCACGCTCTGGATGTTCCCAGCACAGAAAACAGCACGCACATGCCGAATTGAGTTCTCTTTCACGTCTTCCTGCACTTGAATGGTTTAAAACCACATTAAAATTCACACACATGAATTGATAAGCAAAATCGAATTTTTAATTTTATAACAAGTACCCAATTCCAGAACTGAAATCGATTTTCGATTTCCTACACCTGTATTCAGAGTCATCCACTTGTTATCCGACCGACCAAAACACATCTCAACACCAGGTGTAAACAGGGCCTTAGGGTGTTTTTGGTCCTATTTCAAGCTTGACAGAGTGGTTAAACAAAATTTTCAGAATTCTTATTTTGTGTTCCTCTGAAAAACAAACTAATCATATAGGTTTGGATTCGGAAGAAAACAAAATGAAGAATAAATAATGACAGAATTGTCATTTTTGGGTCCACTGTTTCTTTAAGAATGCCAGTGATAGCTAGGAGTGTATATTGGCTGCAAATAAATTCAAACAAACACACACACATAGGACTTTCTCTTCATGGCTGGCACAGTTACCATAGCAGTGAACTTGCCCTTATCTCACCACACCCTTCTGACGCAAACTCTGCTGCTACTTCTCATAGCCCTCCCCACCCCAAAACGCATGCGCACACACACACACACACACACACACAATAGTCTAAACCTGCTCATTCCTCTACCTCCAGTTCATTTCCTCAAAAAAGCAAGGTCTGTCATGCATACCAGCACAAATAAAGTTTCTTCACATGATACTACGCTCAAATGTGTCAATGTGCAAAACTTAATGTTTCACCTCGTCTCAAGCCATTTAATGTATGTGAAGCAGATGAGCACCGAAGACAGGAAGGAAGAAGTTTCTATCTTTCTGTATGGCAGCTAATCTCTGCTGCAGAGCTGCATCGAGATAGAAAAAAAAAGAAAAAGAGAGCTGGTGATGTCAACTTTAGAAGGTACAATTCCCAAAGTACACCTGAGCAGATAGCCTTTACTTTCCTGGAAGAATCTGGTCGAGACAGACACATTTTCACCTTGCTCCTTATAATTATGCTACAGTAAAAGGGCTAAATGTCCAGCATTTGCATGTGTTTAAAGGGGGCTACACAAACAAAGGTTCACATCTAGTTTTCCAAATCACGTAATTTTCACATTCTGAGCAATGGCTTACATGCTGTTTCCAACATCAATAGTCACACACACACTGAGACACACCCTCCCCACCCTGAGCACCCCACCCCCGCTCCCTTTTTTTCACTGCAGACAGTTTGGCAGAACTGCAGGGGTTGCTATGGGGACGGGATTCTTTCCCTGGTTAATGATTGTGCTGCAATGGTAGGGGGTCATTCTGTCACATCGGCTCTAATCTGGGGAGACATGGACAATATCCTTACGGTCCCGTACCATACACACAAATACACCCCAGAGCCTCCACTCATCCAGAACCTCACCTCTAAATTGGTTTACTTCCTTTAGGTCTGAGAGCTAAACTACATAATGCTGCAAGTCCCCTTTGACCTCTCTTTACAAGTCTTATTTTCCTTCCAGCCTCACTTCCTCTGCTCTCTCGAACAACCGAATACTCTTCAGGGAGCTCCCAAAGTAAAAAAAAAAATAATTCCTTGATTACATCAAAGGTACGTTTGTTTCTTCCACCACCAGCAATATACACAACCTCCAAAAAGTCCAGAACATTCTCAGAGGCTTTAGCTGAACTTGAACTTATTTTTATTTTAAAGCAACATGAAATTAAAATGTATCTTATTTACTTTTAGGGATGCACCAATACCACTTTTTACAGAACCACAGTAACAGTACTTTTATTTTTGGTATTTGGCGATAATGAAACCTGTATTTTCATTGCATTTGTAATTTTAAAAAAATATTTGGTTGAAAGAATATGAATTATATTAGATGTCTTAATTCTTTTAGTAAACAGATGTACTACTACAACCATCTGTAATATTAGTATCGGTACCGGTTCATCCTCATTTACTTTCTTAATTTATGTTCCTGGTCATATTGTGTTATTGCAAAAAGTAATACATTTCCCACGTCTGAAACAACTTTCCTCTTCCTTTCCAAATTTATTTTTCATACACATTATAATATAAAGATAATTTTTCATCATTTGGAAATTTCACATTATGGATGTAAAATGGGTTGTGAACTCAAATATATCCACTTTGTTCACTAACTCAATCCTGAGGTCTTTTAGTAAAATAATGTACAATGTGCACAGTCAGTGAGCTGAAAATGGTGGATATTAGTGTAAAATATAGACTTATTAGAAACCAAAATGACAAGAAACAGAACTAAATAAAGGGGCAGATAGTAATATTGAAGTCAATGGTCCTAAAATTCATTTTTGGAGATAGGCCTGGATTATTGCATTTAACAAACTGTCATTTCTACAGATGGCATAGAGGGCTGATTCATTTGTGATTTCCTTGAGAATATAAGGTTTCCTTTTCTCAAGAATATATAACAATCAATTTTAAAGCCTAAAACACTCATAAAAACTGTCAGCAGGCTAAAGAATTGTTTCTTTGTATGATGCTATTCATGTACTAATGTTAAATGCTAACACAGATATGTTAAATATTATTGTACAATAAAAATGTAGAGGTCGACCAATAGTGGATTTTACTGATAACAAGAGTCCAACTAGGTTGGACCACACTGGCCGATAGCCAATTAATCAACTGACTATTTTTTAATTGGATACTAAATGAAAACAAACATAACACTCAAAGTAAAATATTGCTGAACTTTATTACAAAATGTAAAAAAATAAAATAAAATAAATAGTACTGAACCAAATTCATTGAATGAGTTTGGGATGTGCTTGAGTAGACTTTACAAAGTTCTCGACTCTTGCATTGTCACTACAAGATCTTGACCAAAAATGTATGTACCTCTTCATGGAAATAAATGCTGTGATGTTATTTCCATCAAGAGATCCATAAATTTTTGGTCAAGATCTTGTATTGACAATGCAAGAGTCAAGCACTATGTAAAGTTTACTTCAGCACATCCCAAAAGACTTTCAATGAATTTAAGGTCTGGACTCAGAGGTGCCAATTCATGTGTGAAAATGATTCTTAATGCTCCCTCCCAACCATTCTTTCGCAGTTTCAGCCTGATAAATCTTGGAATATGGCCATGATACGTCTTCCTACGTGATTGTTTAAGAAATGAAAAGTTTCATCAGTTAGGGTTAGAAGACCTGTTCCCAAACATTTAATATGTTAGAAACATAATAATCTCTGCAATAATGATCCAATCATAGTCTCTTAAGCATTTGCCTCCACTGTTAATACAGACTATATTAAAGCCACAGAAAGACAAATATTTTGCTGAAAAATGCACAATATTCCAGCCTACATGTAATTTCCAGCCTTATGTAATTTAAAGGGGTCATGAACTGCATTGTTTTATTGTTTTATAATGTTTCCTGGGGTGCACTTATAATGTTAGTATGCTTTACATCAAAAATTGTCATAATTTAGAAACTAAAGGCATTTTTCCTACTCTGATTTTTTTTTGACAGCTTCAGCACGCGCTGCTCCAATGATTGCAAAGGGAGCTTTCTTTGATCGCTTTCTTTATATAATTTAATCACCGTTAAATAACAGATTATTTTCATCCTACTAAGAGAAACAATGTGAAAATGACCGTTTAGTCACTCGTTTGATTTACTGACACATAGACAAAGAACATCTGACTGTACATGAATCATTACATATCAGATCAGGCATTAGAATTAACACAGTTACTTACATGTTGTTGCATTACTGTTGAGTCCATATCATAAAAGTCTGTTTGCAAAGACTGCGCAGAAGTGCGATTGATTTACCAAAGAATCCACAGTGAAATACAGAAGCGGCAGGATTTTGAACCACCTACTGAGTCGTGGCTGTGCACCGTTGGTGTGTGTACATTCAAAACAATATGTTTGAATTTTAAAGAACTGAAATTGGATACGTTTCTGATTTGTTTATGTTTCTGTCATTCGGCTTTCTCATGTCACTGGCTTTAAATATGCTTTGCTGGCTAACGAATGCATAAAAGTCACCAGCTGGACATAAACTAATGCGCATAGATGTAACAATCGTGGCATTAAACATTTGGGTCGGGCTTGCATGTCAGGCACACTGTTTTAACCCCTTGAGGTACTACTCCAGATCAGATGGAGAACCTGTGCCTGGACCTGACTACAACGTGGCCCAGGAGACAATGGGCCTACAGATCCAGTTCTGGCTGCATCTATAATTCAGATTTTTAATCTCCGTATCCGCTTACATATATTTATATATATAATCTATTTTTAATCCCTATAATAAAACTGTATAATTCAGATTTTGATCTCCATATCCATTTACATATATTATATATATCTTCCAAGGGGTTTTTTCCCTCCTAGGACTTTTTTCCCAGTGTTACCACACTGGGTTTTTCTCCTAGGGGGTTTTTTCCACCCCTGGGAGTCAGCCGACATTGGCTTAATGTAGCACCATCTTGTATATGTTACATATTACCACGCTTGCTTGTACAGCTTATTTTTAACCACTTATCTTTTTTCTGTGCTTCTAATATGTAAAGCTGCTTTGAAACAATTACCAATTGTAAAAAGCGCTATATAAATAAATTTGACTTGACTTGACTTGACTAATGTTAGCATCCTCTCAGCCTCGACGTCAAATATACTGCTGTTCTTTTTCTACTAACGCAGCATCTAGTCAATAAAGGGTACTGTATACATACCTTTTTATTGTCTATGTTTTAAATCCGCACTGAAGTGTACCACTCTATGCAGTCTCACACATCAAAAACTCCACAAGTCATCAGAGATTTCACCTCGAGGCCACTCTTGTACTGTATAATGACAGCGGACCCTTCTCAGATACTCCAGCAACGGACGGAACATGGTAAAACGGTATGGCTTTTTGACAAAAAAGATTTTTCCAGCAATCGGTTATCGGTGCCAATTAACCTGCAAAACCGATCAATCGGTTGACCTCTACAAAAATGTGAATGTACCTGTTTGAATATTATCAATTAAAGCCAAAAGCATACTTTGTTTTTTACATGTACACTAGAGTATACGTACAGTGTGCGAGAAACTAATTTCATCATCAGCACAGTACATGTGCAGCCTGATTTTTCTAACCCTGAATACTTAGGTGCACATGCACCTTGAATTTTTATTTTTTTTGCACTAATTAGTATTAGTCCAAAAGGAGGCAAAACTGGCCCAGACCAGTTTCACAGTCAGAAAAAAAAAAAGAATACAGACTACTGGAGACAGCAACAGATGATGATGTTGAAGAGCACTTGTGTTGTGTGAGAGGGTTAAAAGATACTGGCAACTCTAGTTTAAAACGAGAACAAAAACATTTTCATCACTCAGAACTTTTGGAGAAAAAGACACTGGACAAGGAAGAAACTTACTAGTCTGCATGTGTTGACCACCTGTGTTCAAGTATGCACGCAATCGAATAGTACAAAATATACCTTGAAAGGCTGTGCATTCAACTGTGCATACTTTGGGCTTAAATGGCACTACATTCTTTCAATGTAATGTTTATGTTCAAACTCTCTTGAAAAAAAGTGACAGTTAGACAGGACTGTGGTCCCTAACCAGAAGTAGAAATGCTAAACAAGTCTAAATCCCAAGACTGTTCTCTGAAATACAAGCTTTAGATTAAAAAAGTTTCACTTATCAATAATTAAAACTGCAAAAGACTATGTTCTATTTTATCAATAATGATTAACTACTCATCCTTCATGTATCCACAACTGCAAACCAATGAACAACAGGAAGAACTTCAGATCTGCAGGTGTAATGTTGACCCTAGTCTGCAGGGTGTAAGAATATAAAGGGATTTTACACCTGACTGAGTGTGAGAGTCTTTTATGACCTGGTATTAGTGGATCGTAAAAGACATGCTGGACTATCCCAGCTGTATCTGCACTCACACACTGTATTCAGAATAAGGCCTAAACTGAAGGTGCCAGAAGTGCAAACTTCATATGGTTAACATTATTGAGAATAGAGCAAAGACAATGGGTTTTTTAAACGGAGACAATGGTCAACAAAGCATGTGATGATTACACCATTTTGTTGACTTACCTGAAATATCTAAGGAGGAAGTGGACTACTTTACACAATACTGAATCAAGTTTATACAAAACAGAACACTGACTAATTTGTGTTGCACTTTTAGAACTAAGCTTTAGGACAGGTTAAGGGTGTGACACTAAAGTGCAGTCAATAACATGAGAGGCAATTTAAGACAGGGAGTGAGAGGAACTGCTAGGCGTGCACCACAGCCGCCCTGCAAAAACACAACCTCAGTCACACCCAGGGCCGACTGCACCCTTCTCCTAAAAATAACTGTGCTCGAGGACAGTGACAGTCCCTAACTGTCTCAACTCCTAAAAACAGATACACTTTACATCACCCCATGGCTAGCTGGCTTGATTAGGCTGCCAATGGATGTCTCAACCTAGAACACCCTCCTGAAACTATGTCACCCTGACAAAACCCAGGCTTAGACTTACAGAGGGTAGAGGGGTGTTTAACCACTTTGACCAAAGTTTGTCCACAGATGTTAATGATTACCAGCTGTCTGGCACGCCCAGAGCACTCTCTGTTCCTCCAATGATAAAGCCTCAGTCCACTCACCTCCCTGACTCCTTCAATAACAGCTCCTGCAGGAGACACTGCTCCAATGAATAAGCTCAGTTCCAAAACATGCCAACGTAAGATATTAAAGACAAAAGATGTTTTGAAATTACATTAATGATGTCTTTTATACTTACGGTTGCTCTACAGAGTAGATTAAAGCGTGCAATACATTAACAATGCATCTTTGTAGAGATCAATATATCGGCCGACTGCAAGATATCTGGCAATATTGAGATGATCATATCCAATAAACTGGATGATTTTTCTTTTAATAAATTAATAAACTCTCTACTAGAATCTGACTGGCCAATCACTGCCTTCTGCAGTCAAATCTCTTAGAATAATGACTATTGTCCAGGGTATTGCTATATAACTAACCATTAACTTGGGAACCATTATTACCATTTACCTTAACAATACATCTTTGTAGTGATGGATCAATATATTGGCCATGCTGAGTTTTGCAAGATATTTGGACACTTTGAGATTATCAGATTTTTTTCTTTACAAATGTAATTATGTGTATACCATTAAAATATGGTACACCTTATTTTCCAATATTGAATTCCTTATATTTTTTTTAATTACACAGCTCTCTAGAATACTTTCACTGCATTCTGCTGTGAAATAGTTTATATTTCTGAATAATGACCGTTGGCTATCACAGATAAATGGCCGTTCATTCATTTGTGATAGTGACAGGCATTATAGCAGCTCAGATATCAATATTACCCTTTAAATGTTCCAGTACATACTTTTGTGCAACAAAAACAAATAAAATACAGTTACAAATGCACACTACATATGTGACCCTCTCCTTGTCATGGGATGTTCATGACAGTTTTCAGTAGCCTACAGACAGTCCTAGTTGAGTAAAAGCTGCAGTCTCTTATTAGGCAATGCATTACCGGCAACACATTGAAATTAAGCCCTTTAATAACTGAGAGCGGATAACAAAAGACAATAGAATATAGAATTAGAGAGCAGCAACAACAATTTATTCATCTCATGCAAATTCAAGGCTGCTGTCCCTTTAAGAAATCAGCTAAGATGGTGTCTCTCCAGCAAGCTGCATTCGGCGCGCTTCCTTCCTGCCTTTACAGCTTTAAAACAGCACTGCAGATAAGCGACGACGGTGACGGATGTGCCACATACTGACTTTGTCACAAGTTGCACAAGTATTTCAAATGCACCAGCATTATTGTTAGGAGGTTTTTGGATAACGGGCTCAGAGACGCATGCACAGGAGTGAAGTAATCACCCAGCAGCTCAGATATTAAAGACTCATTACGGTTAACGGCGAGCAAACCGAAACCGGGTAACTGCTCATAGATGAGGAACTCCGGCGGAGTCCTACAGAATGGAAATCGGACAGTGACTGCAGTCAAAAGCTACCGGCTACGTTGCAAATCATTCGATAGCTAACTATAAACGGACTTACTTTTTTGTTCCGAGTCTCCGTGTGCATCTCGGTATCTAAGCGGTGGTGAAGGGGTGGAGTGGAGGGGGGGTCGATCGGATCGGGCGGGGTGATATTTGAATTACAGTGAGCTCGATGTCAGTTTTTCCACCTCAGTATTAGATGAGACGGGAGCACTCGTTGCCTCGGCGGATCACAGAAATCATATCCCCGGCGTCGAGAAATAAACCCTCTTTCCGTCGCCCCGGTCGTCTTTCAGTGTGTGTTTGTTGCCGTGTTTCAGGGTTGGGCTCGAGCTGCGAGTCTCTCCTCCGCCTCTCCCTGCTGCTGACCCCACCCTGCGTCCCCACCCCTTCACTGTGTCAATCACAGTTGCTCTGTGTGTGCGCGCATGAAGCCCGAACCAGCAGCGGCGCTCAACGCGCCACCGCGATAATAGAACTTCAGAATCATCATCACACAACCAGTGTCAACTCACCTAATGACGTCAAGTTGCACTGGATGTTTGGAGCTGCTCAACTATTGTGGTCTTTTTGCATGAGCTAGATGATGCCTCATATGTGCATTCACTGCTGTGTGGAAGGGTACTTAGCTATAGTGTGGAGACAAAAATGCCCCTAAAGTAAGCAAAATCAGACCCCTAAATGAAGGCGTTTTTTATTTTATTCTGATTTCGCTTACTTCAGGGACGTTTTTTCCCTAAAAAATTAGTTTTTTTTTGTTAGTTTTTTTCTAAAATGCAGAATGCTTAGTATAGGATTAGGACTTTAAATATAATTAGCTGTATATAAAATAACCAGTCTATATCAAGAGTTTTCAAACTGGGGTCTAAACTGGCTTTAAATGAAAATATTGTTTATTTGCTTTTTTAATTATAATTATTATTTTATTTTTATTTTTTTAAATGACTAGTTATTCTCATAATAATAATATAAATGGTTTCCTTGCTAAATGATCACTGGAGAGTCCTCAGCATAAAAAAATCAGTTCCTCATTCATATTTTTCTCCTCATGAATGACTGTTAATGGATATAATTAATAATATTCGGCGCTTCGATACATATTTCTTTGCAGAGGATAAAGGCGTCTAGTTTATTGGTTCTCAACTACATTTCCCATAATCCTTTCAACCTACACTTCCTGTAATAACCGGAAGTCACCTTACAACGGGAAACATGAAAGGTAAGAGACCGTTCAAAGTGTTTTTAAATAAATGACTTACAAGATGCAGGGTTGGTGTCGGGTTAAATATTATCGGCACTGCCCCATCCTTTAATATAAGCTTATTTGCGAAGCCTGCATCGAATTGTGAGCGGTTCACAACTAGCTCGTTATTTTAATGACGGATGTCGAGAGCGTTAGAGAGCACATCCACATCTCTGCTCGCACGCGGATTTCCTTCGCTCTCGCACACGCTCTCACATATATGAACTGCCTCTCCTCTCGCTCAGATATTGCGTGTGCGCGCTCAAACTGTCTTGTGCACTCGCGAATCTCTCCGTGCTCTTGCACGAGAAAGCTCCTGGATTAAAAGTTTTCAACCAATAGGCTTGTTTGAGATGCGCCTAGCCTCGCCTGAAGTTCAGCCGAGAGTAGGCGGCTGCAGTGAGGGGAGGAGTGAAAAAAGTGCAGGCAAGACGGACGGACAGTTCTCTCTTCTCGTAGTGCAGGGATAGGCAACTTCGGTCCTGAAGGGCCACTGTCCTGCATGGTTTAGCTCCAACCATGATTAAACTCACCTGCCTGTAGCATTCTAGTAATCCTAAAACGCTGATTAGATTGTTCAGGTGTGTTTGATTAGGGTTGGAGCTAAACTCTGCAGGACAGTGGCCCTCCAGGACCGAAGTTGTCCATGCCTGTCGTAGTGGATCAGACACCTACGATATCAAAGGCGGATATCGCGGGATTCTCACACGTTGCTGATAAACTGGATGTAATTTAAATTCTGTTGCTTTTATATGAAAATAAACATAATGAACAAGACATACAAAGTACTTGTTATTTATTTCCATTCGAAAGATGTGTGTATCAATCATTTTTACTTTAATTATAGACAGATATTTTTTGTTTGTTTTTTTATAAATGACAATCACATAACCCATAGTGAAATCGCACTGTCAGAGAATTTGGGAATATTTGCACATTATTTTAAAACATAACATGATATTGGAGTTTTAAAATCAAACATTTTAAAAGAGATCAATACATCACGGTTGTTTAAACCAATAAGCTTTAAGCTGTGGCGTCAGCAAGCCGTTTCCCATCGTGCTTTTGGTCAGCGCAGTCGGTGGAGAGCAAGCGGCAACCTCCCCCTGTTTCTCTTGAGGCCAATACGGAAGTGACCTAAACTGCAATTCATCGACTGGCCGCTAGGGACAGGCTCCAAAACAGAGCAGAATCTCATTGAGTCCAATGTTAAAATAGCCAATTTTACAGCAGAAAAAAAACATGTTTACAGGTTGGTACAAATTGTGGTTTTGGTCTATTCTGCTAATGTTGCCCTTCATGACAACTCTGAGGGGGGTGAATTTTTTTTATAACTCATCCGTTTAAACCATATTAAGCCTTAAAGTTCTGCATAATTAAGGGCGTGGTCACTTGAGTGACAGGTGGATCGCACTGCTGTCAGTGAGCCGTCATGTTACCTCAGCTAATTCCAGCCGCTGAATTTGGCATCTCTGCTGTATTTGTGCTTTTTTCGGGATTCTTTTATACAATTATAAAATAATATGGTTTGCTGCGTTAATGGTCGAGACAGATGTGCGTCTGTGTAGATGTGCTCGCATGCGGAAGGAAAGGATCATCGTGGCATTGGCTAAAAGTTTTGTTCGTGAGATTTACTATGACTATTGCTGGAGAATATCCCTCTCAAGACACCACAAACTCCGACAGCACTGCTTGGATATTATAACTAAAACTGCTGCATTTTGGACGCGGGCTCATTTTTTTGTGAGATATATGATCATATACAGTTTTACAACATAAACGCTGCCCAGATTGCATAATTTCTTGAAGAACGATGATGGAGAGCAGATCATTCAGAAGAAATGTGATGCAAACAATGGATAATATATTAATATTTCATGGATTTAACGCTTTTGTGGACAAAAAGTACTGTTTATTGTTTTTCAATGGACACTCATGGACATTTTACCCAAGTGCAACGGATTGGATTTATTTCGCGATCACCATTTCATTATAAAGGTATGAAGTCCCGTTTGATTTTTCATGTCGTCATGTGCAAACCTAACACAAATTTCAATTAAGTTACTGGTGCTGGAGCATATCGTAAAAAAGAAGCCGTAGATTGACAGTAATCCTTTATAACTTTCTAATGATATAACTTATCTTTATTAACTAATAAAGATAAGTTATATCATTAGAATATTAATATTTTAGGTAGTATCTCCTTTGCCTGCTAACATGGTCACGTCGAGCTAGGCGGCATGGTTTCAGTAACCATGGCACCTCAGTTCAAATACGTCCCGCCTCTTTGCCCATTTTCAGTTATCCGGGAGTGACGTGCAGTGACGCGGAGCTAAGATGGCAGCGGCCTGCGCAGAATTTGCTCATCTCAAACAAGCCTAAACAGTATAGACTTCCACGACTGAATGATGAAAATGCTACATGAAATCTTATTGGCTGAGAGTGAACTGCACCTGGAATTCTTTCGACAATCAAAGATGGATATTTAATTTCTTTAGAATTTAATAATATTTAACAATATTAATCAATAGATTAATTCATAGAGATGCTAATGATTTATATTTAATAAATTAAAATGTATTTGAAGTGTAACTGTTTAGTTTGTCTCACTTCTCATTAGATAACATGGAGATGGCAGGGTTTGTGACCTACACTGCATCCAGCCACCCTGGGGCGATCGAAATGTTTTGGCTTCGCTTTTCAGGACTTGTGCGGCACATTTGTTTGGAACACAAATGAAGATCTTTTTGATGATTCATATTTAATAAATTAAAAATAAATTATCCACACCGTCACATTACAATTATTCTAATTCTCACTGTTAAGCGTGATGATGATATGGTAACATATTACACTGAAGTAGGTTTCTTTAAAGTTCTTCTATAGCAAAATTACATTTCCTTAATAGCCTAAACAGAGGCTTTACTCCCTTCAAACTTAAATTGGAATGTAACTGTTTCCGTCACTGCATCTTCCCGAACACACAAGATTTAAAGGCCCACTGAAGAGCCTTGAAACGAAGTGCCTTGTGTTAAAATAATTTCAAATAAAACAGGAAGACAGACAGACATGAACATCTTACATGACATGGGGGTGAGTAAATTATCAGAAATTTTATTTGAAAGTGAACTAATCCTTTAAGGGTTTTTTCCATTGTTTTAATTTTAGTTTTAGTATAGCATTATAATACCATGCATATTTTTTATTTATTTAAAGAAGATACCAAACCAATGTATAGTTGACATTTGAGGCTTAATGCTATAGAAAAGCAATACTAGGTATAAAAGCTATTCAAAACATAATTTAAAGGTGTGATGAACTGAGAAATAAAATTTTCCTTGAGCTTTTGACATAAGAGGTCATCATACTATAAGAATATCCTGTAAGTTTTAGAGCTGAAAACTTCCTTGTTAGTCCAATAAAAGCTTTCATTGACACCAGACCCAGCAAATGACAGGATTTACAAAGTGGGGATCTATGACATCAAAGGGCAGCAAGCACCGCCTCTGCAGAAGAAGATCAACGCCTACTTCATCCCTGCCTGTTTAGCCCCGCCCACCGATTCATGCATTACATGCAATAGAATAGGTAGCCTAAGTAACACAGGCCTATGTGGTGATAAACCAGTTCGAGCTACCAAGCAATAAACATGCCGTTGAGGATTAAAAAATATTGTGCAGTGCCTGGACTCGACAGTAACGCAACAACATGTAAGTAACTGTTAATTCTAATGCCTGATCTGATATGTAATGATTCATGCACAGTCAGATGTTCTTTGTCTGTGTGTCAGTAAATCAAACCCATGACTAAATGTCAACTTGTGTTGTTTCTCTTAGTAGGATGAAAATAATCTGTTATTTAACGGTGATTAAATTATATAAAGAAAGCGATCAAAGAAAGCTCCCTTTGCAATCATTGGAGCAGCGCGTGCTGAAGCTGTCAATCAAACAGCACGAGTTTATCAGTGACTGACGCGCAAAACTCCCGTTTTATTCAACTAATCTCTTAGTTATATCGCGTTTACACTGTTAGTGAAGATGAAAGCATTTGTTAGTGTACAGAAATTGAGTTGCAATGACGAGATCACTGCTTTCATGTGCTCAACAACATGTCTGTGATCCAGAGCCGTGCAGAGACCTTTGGCGGGGCAGGTGCTCAAAGTATAAAAGGGGCACATGGAACAAGGCTTTAAATAGCGCTGCTCAAAATATCAATACAGCAATATATTGTGATGCATTCCTTGCTGATTCGCGTATCGATATGGATGATTATGTATTGATACGGCAGCAAATGCTGTGAAGAAAATTTTAAGTTTAAAAGTTAAAAAAATATATTTTCTTTCCACCTAATAATAACTCTGGGATTTTACTCTTTCTCCATGCTTGCTTCTTTCTGCACTATTTTTGTTGTTTGTGCCTCTACATTTTCCACTTTCTCACCAGCCTTTGTCTCCTGGGGCAGTCCTGGCCTAATGGATAGAGAGTCGGACTTGTAACCCAAAGGTCATGGGTTCGAGTCTCAGGTCCGGCAGGGATTGTCGGTGAGGGGAGTGAATGTCCAGCGCTCTCCCCACCTTCAATACCATGACTGAGGTGAGACCCTTGAGCAAGGCACCGTACCCCCAACTGCTCCCCGGGCACCGCAGCAATGGCTGCCCACTGCTCCGGGTGTGTGTTCACGGTGTGTGTGTTCACTGAAGTGAAGTGAAGTGAAGTGAAGTGAAGTGAACTGAAGTGACATGTGGCCAAGTATGGTGACCCATGCTCGGAATTTGTGCTCTGCATTTAACCCATCCAAGTGCACACACACAGCAGTGAACACACACCGTGAACACACACCCGGAGCAGTGGGCAGCCATTGCTGCGGCGCCCGGGGAGCAGTTGGGGGTACGGTGCCTTGCTCAAGGGTCTCACCTCAGTCATGGTATTGAGGGTGGGGAGAGCGCTGGACATTCACTCCCCTCACCGACAATCCCTGCCGGACCTGAGATTCGAGACACTGCTGTGTGTGTGCACTTGGATGGGTTAAATGCAGAGCACAAATTCCGAGTATGGGTCACCATACTTGGCCACATGTCACTTCACTTTCACTTTCACTTTCACTTTGCTGTTCCCTGCTCTCTTTCTGTCACTTGTGCCTCTACATTCCCCTCTTTTTCTTCCTCTATCTCCATCTCCTCATCTGATCTATTACTTTCCACTCTCTGTCCATCTAGGAACAAGGCACAATTTACTATTTCGGCATTAATCTATTATTTTAACCATCACTACTACTCTTACACCTAATCAATAAGTCCACCTTAAATATTGATACAAAACATTAAACAACTGATACACTGGAATATAGTGATTAATATTATTACTTTTGTAGTTGTTGTTGTCTAAAATTGAACACCCTTGCAATGTAAACAAATGACAGGCTACATGTGTTATTCTTACCTGTTGTGCTCTTCATGAACCAGCTGGATAGGGATCCACTGCCTTTTGCTGCCTCAAGCAGCTCCTTTTTTTGTTTTTTTATCCTTTCTTTGCAAGGCATCTTTGCACTGCAGAACACACACACAAACACAAAAGGACATTTCATACCTTTTCCTGAAATCTACTAGGGTCACATCTCCTTCACATTGCACTTTGATGTCAGGTCAGGTATATTATTCATTTTATATTGACATTGATATTTTTACATTTATTTCCAGAGAGATATTATTGAGTTTACAGGCTAAAGTGGTCTTGCTGTTGTAAACACTGTTGCTATTGTAGGAAAAAAAAATGTGTGTCATTTAAAATATAATTATATTTTAATTCATTTTTGAATTGTTTTTATTTTTATAATGATAATTCAGAGAATGAGAACATCTGAATAAGCCTTACCAGTGTTGTGATAATTATTTTTAAGGCACTCTACGTTTAAAAAAAATAAATAAATACTGTAATATAATAATAGTTTAGTCAAATAACATAAAAAAGACCAGACCCCTCGATGCCTGTGAAACTTTTCTCCCTCAAACAGCACGCTAACGTTACTTCTACACTACAGACGACACACAGCAATATAAACAACATATCTGCATGTTCTCACATCACATCGTTCTTGTAAAATAATTATAAGTAAATAAACATCAAAATCAATTCGCTGAGAATGAAACACCACTTACCAGCTGCCGCGATGTTGAAAATATCCCCTGGCAATTAAAAATTGCGCGTGCGGCGTGAGGAATCGTCCCGGTCGGATGAGGTCGTCGTCGTCAGGTGAAAGGTCATCATGTGGGTCATTTTATTTACAGCTAAATTATTATTCATAAATTTTACTAATATTTAGATTGGGCGTTGGTAGGCATTCACAAAAGTTCATGTTATTACAAAAAAATTAGAGGAAATTTTGCTTTGACAAAAGGGCACTTTGGGCACCAAGGGGCAGGTGCTCAAGCACACCATCAGTTATGTCTTAAGAAAACAAACATTTAGGAAATAGTTGCATGTGTATCAGTATATTGGATCCGTGCAATAGGTGACAGCAGCCTAATATTCCTCTCTGTGTCATAATTAAATAAGACATAGAGAAAATCACTCATTGCTCTTTAGTAGATCTAGCAGGATTAATCTATATTTAATTTATACAGTGCTCCGTTTATGCAGTGTTGTTTTATACAGGTGCTGGTCATATAATTAGAATATCATCAAAAAGTTGATTTATTTCACTAATTCCATTCAAAAAGTGAAACTTGTATATTATATTTATTCATTACACACAGACTGATATATTTCAAATGTTTATTTCTTTTAATTTTGATGATTAATGACTAAATGTAAATGATTATAACTGACAACTAAGGAAAATCCCAAATTCATTCATTGGTCTCTCAGTCTAGTTCTGTAGGCTACACAATCATGGGAAAGACTGCTGACTTGACAGTTGTCCAAAAGACGACCATTGACACCTTGCACAAGGAGGGCAAGACACAAAAGGTCATTGCAAAAGAGGTTGGCTGTTCACAGAACTCTGTGTCCAAGCACATTAATAGAGAGGCGAAGGGAAGGAAAAGATGTGGTAGAAAAAAGTGTAGGGATACAAGCAATAGGGATAACCGCACCCTGGAGAGGATTGTGAAACAAAACCCTTTCAAAAATGTAGGGGAGATTCACAAAGAGTGGACTGCAGCTGGAGTCAGTGCTTCAAGAACCACTACACACAGACGTATGCAAGACATGGGTTTCAGCTGTCGCATTCCTTGTGTCAAGCCACTCTTGAACAACAGACAGCGTCAGAAGCGTCTCGCCTGGGCTAAAGACAAAAAGGACTGGACTGCTGCTGAGTGGTCCAAAGTTATGTTCTCTGATGAAAGTAAATTTTGCATTTCCTTTGGAAATCAGGGTCCCAGAGTCTGGAGGAAGAGAGGAGAGGCACACAATCCACGTTGCTTGAGGTCCAGTGTAAAGTTTCCACAGTCAGTGATGGTTTGGGGTGCCATGTCATCTGCTGGTGTTGGTCCACTGTGTTTTCTGAGGTCCAAGGTCAACGCAGCCGTATACCAGGAAGTTTTAGAGCACTTCATGCTTCCTGCTGCTGACCAACTTTATGGAGATGCAGATTTCATTTTCCAACAGGACTTGGCACCTGCACACAGTGCCAAAGCTACCAGTACCTGGTTTAAGGACCATGGTATCCCTGTTCTTAATTGGCCAGCAAACTCGCCTGACCTTAACCCCATAGAAAATCTATGGGGTATTGTGAAGAGGAAGATGCGATATGCCAGACCCAACAATGCAAAAGAGCTGAAGGCCACTATCAGAGCAACCTGGAGTCTCATAACACCTGAGCAGTGTCACAGACTGATCGACTCCATGCCACGCCGCATTGCTGCAGTAATTCAGGCAAAAGGAGCCCCAACTAAGTATTGAGGGCTGTACATGCTCATACTTTTCATGTTCATACTTTTCAGTTGGCCAAGATTTCTAAAAATCCTTTCTTTGTATTGGTCTTAAGTAATATTCTAATTTTCTGAGATACTGAATTTGGGATTTTCCTTAGTTGTCAGCTATAATCATCAAAATTAAAAGAAATAAACATTTGAAATATATCAGTCTGTGTGTAATGAATGAATATAATATACAAGTTTCACTTTTTGAATGGAATTAGTGAAATAAATCAACTTTTTGATGATATTCTAATTATGACCAGCACCTGTATATGATTTATATATATGATACTTTTTGTTGATACTGTTCTGTTTTTATTATTATTATTTCAGATGAATGCTATATTTGTTAAGCTCTAAGATGTTCCCAATCATCTCTAAGAGAAGGAATGGAATATGTTGCACTTGTTGCTTGCCAATAAATAAAGAATTGTCAATTCATGATACTTTCTTATCTCAATTTTTTATAGGTATGGGCCTACTTAAAATACATTGTTGTTAAGAATAGTATTATTTATTTTGGTTATCGGTGATCGTATTGGCAAATACTACTTCCAGTGATCGGTGATCGGCCAAAAATTCTGATCGGAGCACCCTTACCTCCATTGCTACTTAACCACCTGGACCCTGAAGCTGTGTTGCTAAATGAGAGTCTGCAAATTAGTGCCTGACGAAAAATTAAGCTTTAAACACGTTAATCATTATGTTGGAAATGAGAGACCCGTGTCTTTATTAAAATTCAACACAATGATTTATCTCATCCATCCGCAACTACGCCTAATTGGAATGTTATTTTTATTACTTGGACCGCCCACCGGATATAACTGTGATTCCTGCATCACTAATGCACATCCAATGGCACTATAACAGTGAATATACAGTTAAATGACAGTTACAGCTCACTACACTGTCTGCCGAATGCATTAAACCCAATAGAATATGATGTTATCATGTTATGACAAATATGAGAAATTCATTATGGTTGTATATTTGGTCTCCATATTTTAAGTTTTTGGGGAATGGTGATCTGACCCTGATCTACATAGGTCTGATTTTTATACACAAGACATTTATGACCACATGAACTTTAAGAACCATTTCATTAATTCATTCATTCATTCATTGATCATTATACAACTTTCTAGGGCCATACGGCCAGAGGCAGGGGAAATTAAGCACCCTGGACAGATGGCCTGTCTTTGGACTGGGAGAAACCAGAGTACCCAGAGGAAACCCAAACATTATGCATAATCCGAATTTCATCAGAATTACATTTTGTCAAAAAGCATTTCATAACAATGCATGAATTCCCTGTCATTTAAAGAATAGGCTTAACACATTCGAATATATTTTCTTTGTATTATTTATTTTTATTTTCATGCTAATAAAGCTCAATTGAAATTGAAAAAAAATTGAAATTGTTAGGTGCTTTTTACAATCTTTTTTTTTTTTTTTTAAAGCATCATTCCTATTTGCTTAGGGTAGGGTTAAATCAAAGACATGCTCATTTAGCCCCAATTTATGAAATCTAAGCTACAAAAAGCTAGTTTGCATAATAAAAAAAAAAAAGTAACATTAAAATTATATTCTGTTATAGCCTATAGGCATGAATTTAGAGGTAATGTTCAACAGGGTACATACTCAGTTTTTAAAGCAGCATAAAATGTTTTAAATAAAGAGGAACAAATAGGATACGAAAAAGGACAAGACAAAAAAAACTTAAGGGTCAACACTAAAACATTTATAGTGTCTCAAAAACCTGTCAGATGTTTTTTTTTTTGTTTGTTTGTTTTTTTTTCTTCGGTTGAATACCATATGACTTAAAAAATGTTTATTTTTGATTAAGGGCTTCTATATAATCGTGATGTCAGCTAGGTTATCACTCAAACTTTTACCTTTTCCGTTGATTTTAACTACATTCCCCATAATCCACCTACTACACTCACTTCCTGTTGAAACAGGAAGTTCTGGTACATGAAGCGACAAGGAGCAAAGAACTTTACAAGTTGTTTTATTAACCGCCAATAAATTAAAAAGAATAAGGTGTTTTATTGTTAGTGTAGGCTACATACGGGTTTTGTATGCAAATTAAATCAGTTATCATCACCATCACTCTTCACATGTAAAAAGAATAAAAAAATCTTACTTACGGATTGTCGGGTCAAATATAGAGTTTACTTGCATAGCCTGCATTAAATTGTGACAGGTTCACAAAAGAGTTCGGAGACTCCGGACTGAAATGCGCTGAACAGATCGTAATTAAAAATATTTTGGCAGCTTATATTCCGTAAATGGGTAGTTCAATAAAACATAATTCTTTGCCATTTTAATTAAATTGGTTTATGATTGTTGGCTTTGATATGATCAATATATGTCCACATTTAACTGAAGTTGATACCACATCACTGTACAGCATCCCATTAGGTCTTGACGCAGATGTGTGTATTTGCAGAGAATGACATTTGCGCGACTTGCCCTTTGATTTAAACTACATTTCCCATGATCCTTTCAAGCGAAATTTCCTTTCTGTTGAAACAGGAAGTGTGATTCTGGTGTAAACATGAAGCGGTAAGCGAAAGGGATTTTTTTTATGTTTTCAAGTTTAATTTGGGTCTGAAACTACGTGAACGTTGACCGCATTTTGATAAATATATGTCTTTGTTTGGGTCTTAGGACTTATTCCTACAGAGCCATATTAAATATGAGCAGAGGTCTCTTGTATTGATAAAGTAAGCCCCATCACTAGCTCATTGCAATACATTCGTGAAGTATTGATGAGAACACGCTTTGTTGTGTGGTGGTTAAGTGAACCTAGCGCTTTCTAAGACAGGACAGGAGGTAAATAATAAAACTAAAACTTATAACTAAAATTACAAATAGTGTATATAGACATATATAAATTTAAAGAAATTGCGACAAGTTTGGCTTCACTTTATAAATCTCTAACTTTTAACATTAAATCTTTAAAGTTTAAAATAAATAAAAAAAGTGATTGGACATGGTCATTTTCAGCTTTCTACCTCATGAGCACAGGATTGAAATAAAAGAAAAACGAATGCAAAAAAATTACAAATTGTTAATAAAAATATATTACAATTTTACTTGCACATCATGATAGTGTTATCTTTTATGCAGGTTAAAAAAAACAAGAATAATTCGATTTGAAATAAAAAAAATATCGATGCATTTAAAGAGTTTAAAGTAATTGTATTTCGGGTGAAAAGGTGAAAAACAGTTGACAGATATGTGTTTTGTGATTTTCAGGGTTACACGACATGCCTGTGATGATGTGCCCATCCCTGAAGAACAGGAGACAGAGGGCCAGAGACAACTACACAATCTGCTGCTACAGCAACTGGATACAGATGTAAACATTGACCGGTCAGTTTCTCATAACTAAGCATGGCTTTATAATTTATTTTCTCCTCATTTTTAATTTGGTACACACATTTACAGCAGTAACTGACTTGATTGTTGGTGCTTGGTGTCTGTGTTGGTTATTTTATTGAAACAATAGAGCACTGCAGGGATTACATATTTTTGTAGGCCAACCCGTAAATTAAAATCACTCTGGTTCCCTCTAAAAGAACACATCAACACAATAAAAAATTTTCCATTGGCTTTTGGATTATCACAGAAAATAAGATCTGTGGCCACCAAAAGTTTGATTCTTACATGTTTTGTTCATGATAATCTTCACAAATGAACACAACTTTTATGAATTTTGAAAATACAATCGCCATAAGTAAAAAGCTAAACATAGACTATAACCACGGTTGAAAAACTTCAGTGTCACCGCCATTAAGCTGCATTTTTGACTTCAGGACGATGTAACCGAAAGTGCTAAAATGCTAACTAATTTCTGGGTTTTGGCCAACAAAAAGGCTTCCTGCCTGCAGAACTATATTGTGTATTTTATGTTTTTATTTTTAAATAAACTGGAAAATATAATTTTTTTTTATTATGAGATGATATTTTATATGTAATTAAATCTTTACTTGTATTATTGTCAGGGTTCTGTAAAAGATGACTGAATCGCAGAATGAGAGTTAGCAGGTTTATTGACAGGACAAATGACTTCAGACAAGATATTGAGGGAGAGGTGGTGATAACAGTCCAAACAATAGGCAGGTATTAATGACAATGACAGGTAGGCTGTGAGAGCGGCCGCTGTGTCCAGCCCAGGTTGACAGTGGGTTGGAGAGCTGCGATGGAAAGGCAGTGCAAGACTGAAGAGAGACAGCGAGGACCAGGCCAGACAACAGCACAAGAGGATTGACTCTTAGGGCACAATCAGGCACTGCACAGGTCTTGCAGCTTGGCAAATGCAGTAGCGACCAGGGGTGCTCAGCCTGCAAGACAGGACTAGGATAGACAAGAGACAGCAAACACAAGACAAGACATAAGGTAGAGACTAATGAAATGCAGTAACTATGAGAATCTACAAGTAAAGTAGAAAACTGATAAAGAGAAAACAGAAAACTAATGCTAGTGAGTAGCTAAAGCAACTGGTAAAAGAAAAAGCAAAGGGCAAACTACTATAGAGAAAATAAGGGGAAAGCCATATACTAAGGTAAACTGAGAACTCAAGAAAAAGCAAACTAGATTGGAAAACTGAGGGAAAATATATTAAACAATGGGCAAGGATACTCGAACAGAAAACCCGACTAGACTAGAACTAATAACTTAAACTATCAAACACCGCAGACTATCAGTAACAACCAATTTCAAGGTAGCACAATATATAATACACTATAGCACAAGAAAGCACAATGTATAACACACTGGCAAAACATGAGGGAAAGAGAACATTATAGAGGGATGCATTAACATTGCTTTCCCTCCAGAACACGCCCCCTCAGCTGGATTTGGTGGATTTAATAGGGAAGCTGTGAAAATGCGAGTAAAACAAATGATTAAACTAAAGGTTGGACTCGATTGTGTTTCTGTTACAACTTACCAAAGATACAGTTATCCATGGATATTGACATGCAGCCAGGAATCGTGTTTCCGGACATTTATATGTCTGATTTTGACGACAGGGAAGTACATAAAGCAAATTTGCCTTTGAACGCTTTATATAAATACAATATAGGTAGGTCTAAATCCGGGTGATCACTTGCATAATTGTTATATATATCATCTAGTCCTAAAACTTGTATAGTTTTTGTCAGTGTTTATTTAAAAACACTAAATTATGCAGAATATAAGATGGTACATAATTATTTACAATATATATAAATCAATACAATATATAGGGTATGACTGTACCCTAAAATTCAGCATATTGACAAAATGATAACTGCAATTCCACATTTCACTGCCTGGAGTCCAGTTGCTTCTGTGAATTGAAGCAATCCATTTGCTTCTCTTAAGCTTTCGGCAGTCTGTAAAAATGTACCTCAGATTTCTTGTAAAATCTATTTGTACAGTCAATCGCAAAGCTCTTTCCCGTTTTGAATGTGTTTTGTGTGTTTTTCACAGCATTCACGCTGAAAACCAATGCTGCCACTCTTTCTTTTTGCCACTCGACGTCACGTGCATCCCCTCCTATAAAAGGCTTGTTCGACTTGAAGCAGCACTGCACAGACCGATCGGTGTATGACATCAAAGTACCGCGAGAGCAATTTTAAAAGCATATGGAGCCGACTTCTCTTTGACCACTCTCGTGGTACTTTGATGTCATACACCGATTGGTCTATTCAGCGCTGCTTCAAGTCGAACAACCCTAAAGTCAGCTGAGAACATGAGGAACAGGTGACAACACTCAGACAAATGAGAAACGAGGACTCATCAAGGACTAAACAAGAGGGCGTGGTAATTGGAAACAAGGAGGCAGGACAAGAGGAGCACATGGCCAACACAAACAAAGACAGAGCCATGTGCTCAAACACAACACGGACACATTTAACATTGACCCGACAGACAGAACTGTCAGAGGAGAATCCTGACAATTGTATTATTATTTCAATTATTATTGTAAATATTTATAATATATTTCATATTATTTGTTTATGGTGTATTTATATAATTTAATATAATATTAAATATTTATTCATTCACATATTTATTTGTTATAGGTGTGTCGCTAAGAAGAAATGCTTTGCTCCAGCAGCAGTATACAAACCTTTTGGGGAACAGGCAGCAGGTGTGAGGAGTCTGTCCCAGTTCCAGGCCTTGCAGGACGGGGATCAGGAACTGGCCGCTCTAAGAGAGTTGGGCCTTACAGATGCTGAAATAGAGCTGTGGAGATGCAGGGACCAGCTGGGGAGCTCTTGGAAGGTCTGTTTTCAGTTTTACAGACGAAACATCAATTATTATTTGAATTATCACTCCGTGAGTCATTTAGCCATCTATTACCGTCTTTGGAAGGCCTATGTCTTTCAAACACATTAAAATATACACATTCACATCATTTCATAATTACATGCAATGCAGGGATTCATGGATTTTTGTCAGCTGAACCTCTTTGACCTAAAATGTTAACTTGAAGTACCCCGAGATGATATTAATAATAATAATAATAATTATAAATAATAAAATTAAGTTCACAGTTTTCTGATGTTGGTTAATGGTGACATTACATGCAGGTTAACAAATAAAATAATTTTTAAAAGTAGTAAAAGTAAAAAATTTTTTTAGTAAGTAATTTAAAAAAAAAAAAAAAATTAGGTTAAACTTTTTTAAACTCACAAACCCCTTGCAATTCCATCAAGAACTACAGTCTGGAAAACACTGACGTAATGTAGTATTTCATGTACTTCATGTTGTTGATAAAGAATGGAATATATTTTCTTTCTCTTTGTATTTTTATATCAATGTGGTACAAGAGGATCCTATTTAATTCAAATGTGACAAATGAGTTTGGTCAAAAGTAATCTAAAAGTAAATCAAAAATTAGTCAGATTATACTACCTTGTACCTTGTAAATGTGTTATATAATGGATTATGTTACTACCTACAGTTTTTGTCATGTAATTTGGAATCAGTAGCCAACTACGATTTGTAATTAATCTTCGCAGCACTACGTGTTCTAAACAGAATGGTTTTGAACTGCAAAGAAAATGAGAAAGCTAAAGGCTATAGGTCACTCCATGTAACCAATTCACTATTTTTTCAGGAAAGAGGGGTTTGTGTGGAACCAGAGGCAGGGAATGAGCGCCTGCAGGCCATCCGGGATAAAATGGTGGCACATGCAGAGCTGCTGTCCCGACCTCAGCGTTTCTCAAGCAGTCAGCCACTTTCCCGTAGGGAGATGGAAATCGAAAAGGCTCTTTTTCACGGCAGTGACCGCTGCAGCTTCCTCACTGCCCTTTACCACCGAGGTTAGAGAATATAGTAATACTAAGTACAACCCCATTTCCAGAAAAGTTTAAACATTATGTAAAATGCTATAAAATCAAGAATCTGCAGTTTGTTAATTCTCTTTAAACTTTATTTAGCTGACAAAAGTGCAAAGAAAAGATCAACTTAAGTGTATTTTGTAAATATAAACAAATTTTGATTTTGATGGCTGCAACACACTCCAAAAAAGTTGGGACAGAGGCATGTTTACCACTGTGTCACATCACCTTTCCTTTTAATTGCACTTTTTAAATGTTCGGGAATTGAGGATACTAATTGTTGCAGTTTTGCAAGTGGAATTTTCCCCCAATCTCGCCTGATTCAAGACAGTTGCTCAACAGTCTGGGGCTATCATTGTCTGATTCTCCTTTTCATGATATGTCATACATTTTCAATAGGAGACAGATCTGGATTGCAGGCAGGCCAGTCAAGCACATCCCTTCTACTGTGTAGAGTGTCTAGAAACCACTCTGTTTTAGCATGTGCAGAATGGATGTCTTGCTTCCCAGGAAAGACGTCATTTTGATGGCAAAATGTGTCTCTGTACAATCCCAATAAATGCCTCCACGCCAGTGGTACCTTCACACATATGCAAGTCACCCATGCCGTTTGCACTGATGCGTCCCCATACAATGACAGGTGTTTGCTTTTGCACCTGTTGCTGATGAAAGTCTGGTTGGTTCCTTTCATCTTTTGCACTGAGAACTCAATGTCCTTATTTCCCAAAAACAAGCTGAAATGATTCATCTGACCACAGCACACATTGCCACTGTCTTTGAGACTATTTGAGATGAGCTCGGGCCCAAAGAACTCTGTGACATTTCTGCATAGGATTGATGAATAGATTTGTCCTTGCATAACAGAGATTCAAGTTGCATTTTTTGATGCAGTGGTAGACTGTTAAGTGACAACAGTTTTCCAAAGTACTCCCAAGCCCATGTGGCTATTTTTTAACACAGCAGCATGACGGTTTCTCATGCAGTGCCATCTGAGGGCTCAAAGGTCATGCACATTCAACAGAGATTTCTCTGGATTTCCCTAAATCTTTCCACAATATTATGTATGCTAGATGCTGAAAGACCCACAAGAAATTAGATTTTTTTTAATTGTTTTTAGAATTCTCTCAAAGTGGTGAGCCTATACTCATATTTGCTTGCAAAGACTGAGATGTTCCTTTTATACCCAATCAAGATACCCTCACCTATTACCAATTCACCTGCTTATTGTTGTAGCGATTTGTACAGTTATTAATCAATTTATGGGTTATATATATGAATTATAATAAATCATAAAGCTTTATGATCAATTATGACGCATATATCGACCCAAGGGGGAATTAAACATATATTGTGAATTAATTACAACGAATTATAATCAATCCCATATATGATTAGTTCTTGTTTAATAATTATTTAGGGAAACTATGTTTGTCCTGCAAACCCTAGCTCCTCCTAGAATATTATAAACGGATTTATTCTTTGGCCACAAGAATAAATTCCTATTATAGCATCAAAGCCTAAAGTGATCGAAAAACGTTAAAGTGACTTGGTTTTGTTGAACGAACAAAGAACAAATCAGCATGAATACAATACGTTTAATATGTAAAATTAATACTACAAAGGTTATACGGCTAAAGATACACATGTAGATACAAATATATACAAAGTAAGGCAGTAAAGACAGGAAAGAGAGATGATCAAAGAATGGCAAATTACAACAGTTACCTTTTGAAAGCCAGCACAGAAATCAAGTTAAACGATTTTCAAAGAAATTATAATACTTGCATATTGGTTCAAGTCAGTGTGCAGTAGAGTTTCAATGCGCTTGGCTTGGTTGGTCCTTTCCGAGAGGGTTTCTCCAGCGGGGTTTTCAAACGAGGTTTAACTGACGCGTAAGATGACAGAGAAGAAAGGAGAGAGAGAGTCCAAGGAGATGGTCGTCCCGTAAGGAGCTGAGCGTGTGATGACAGCGCTGTCGCCTGAGGCAGTTCAGGTGCAATCCAGAGACAAACGGGAGACAAAAGAAAAGCGCGTGTCGTTTGCTTTTATGGAAAATCAAGCGAACACGCCTCCTGAGTTGGAGTGGCCAATAGGTGCGTAGCCCTGTTTGGCGGGCAAAGTTCCTTTGTCTGGTCTCCTAGCTGAATTTGCATACTTAATGACAGATCGTATTTCGAGATGGAGTACTTTCTTCACAGCATCATCAAACAAATCGAACAATGCATTTGACAGCCATGTAATATACATAGAGGAATGAGATGTGGAAATAGCTTTAAAATGAATCTAAACTTGACATCAGAAAAGCATGTAGAAGAAGTTATGGTTTACAGACAAATTTATCATTAAAACTAAAACTAACTCAACTATAGTTATTTAAACTAAGTCTAAACACTAGGAAACATGCATGCACTTGAAATACATGACGGGTACATTTTGGCATAGTTATGTTACATATACAGTCTTCAATGCATGTTTGTGTGTGTGTCTGTGTGCGTGTGGTGGGTGTTGGAATGTGATCTGGCACTCACATGAGGGGCCCCCTTTGATGTCCCAAGAGCTAGGAAATTAGGCCCTCTGTCTTACCTCGGAGGGTAACAAAGATGTCAGAGTGTCTGTTTTTCTCTGGACCGGCCGGAGCCGAGGTCAGATTACAACACAGTCCAGATTTTATTGACTGTCCTGATAAGCGTGCATATGCTACATTGTAGACTGTTTCAAAACAGTTTAACTTGAACATTCTATAATCGTTTCTCTTTTATTTAGCCTCTGTCCCAACTATTTTTGAGTGTGTTGCATCCATCAAAATCAACATTTGTTTAAATTTACAAAACACAATGAATTTGGTCAGTGGAAACATTGGAAATCTTTTCTTTGTACTTTTGTCAGTTAAATAAAGGTTAAAGAGAATTAACAAATCACAGATTATGGATTTTAATGCATTTTACAAAATGTCCCAACTTTTATGGAAATGAGGTTGTAGTACCTGTTGGAGCTTTTTTGTCCATTTGAATCTTTGCTGTCTTTTCTAGCCACAGAAGAGTCACTGGTCAGCCAGCAGGGGACGACATCTGTCATCACAATGGACCATTTCTATAAAGACTTTCTTGAAGGCCAGAACAAAAATTTTGCTAGTACTTCAGAGCGTTTTCCTCAATCAGAAATTGTCACAAATATCCAATCATCAAGCTTTAAAACTGACCAATCAACTTGCGCAGTCCGTGATTCCAGTCCATCCAAAGACCAACACATATTCCCGGATTCAAGCCCTGTATCAGACACTATCATCCAACCACAGTCTCAAGAAAAAAGTGTTAAAACTATGAAAATGACAGTTAGTCAGTCCATTGGCACACTGTGTGCAGCTCTTGTCCAAGGGCGTGATGGGCCTGTGACAGTAAGTGGAAGGATAGAGGAAATTTCAGATGAAGAGATCAAGAACAATCGTGAGACAGAAGAGGATATACGGAATATTCCCCGATTTAAGAATTACCAGAGAGGAAATCCATCCAACGTAAGTGTGGATAATAGCATTTAATTGAAATAGAAATCTTTGTCACATTTTGCCACATTTGATCAATTTAATGCATCCTTGCTGAATAAAAGTATTTATTTAATCTTACTTGACCCTAGATTTTTGAATGGTAGTGTATGCAAAGATGTTTTCTATACATCAGAGTACATTTCTGTCTCTCTCTTGTGCATGTAGGTCCTGTGCGTGAAGAACATGAGTCCACAGGCAACAGTGGCTCAGCTGGTTTCTCTTTTTTCAAGGTTTCAGAAGGATGACAAACAGCCCATTCTGTACCGCTTGCTGACTGGCCGACTCAAGGGCCAGGCTTTCATTACGCTCTCTGGTAAGAGAAAGACTCAGTTGTGCCATATTATTTCCCATAACAAACATCCATATAGGCTTAAAGGTGCAGTATGTAATATTGACATCTACACTACGTTCCAAATTTTTATGCAAGTGACATATCAGTAAGATTTCAGTACAATAAACCAGAGACACCAGCAGCTTCAAATACCTGTTTGCTGCTCAACACTGGCTTTTTTTTTATAGCTGCCCTTTTAATACAATACATTTTTTTGACAGGAACTTTCATTAATAAGCCTTTATCTGACCGAGTTCTGCTGTGCTCTAAATCACTCACAAATCTTATGATAATTCAATAATCTCCATTCAGTTTTCACACAATATTAGTTGTTTTCATGCCTTTTGCACAACATTGCACCATTTCATGCTTTTCATCTTCAGAAAGATCTTTCTTCCTCCCCATATTGCATGAGAACTGTGACTTGCTTAATAATGTGGAACAACCTCTAAGTAGGGTTTCCATAGACCTGGCAAATTATTTTGTCTGAGATTGGTAGCCGTTATCTAAAAAGACATGGATAAATAAACAAACAAACATTTTCTTAGAAAAACTAAAATCTGGATGTTTATTGTACTGAAATCTTACTGATATGTCACTTTCATAAAAATTTGGAATGCGGCGTAGTGGTTGAAATGGGTTCCTCAGTCCAAATTCAAAATATTGGAGAGTTGTTTCCTTCCGCCCACTCCTCCTTAGACTTGAAGCTCACACGGAATGCCAGATTGAAGACACGCAACAGAACGGGCATAATTGACAATGGAAGGCTATGAGCCTTACTCTCAGGGGCAGATCAACGCACAGGCCTACTGGCACATGCCCAGGGCACTAGATTAGAGGGGGGGCAGACAAGCTGCGGGACCCCCATTGAACGAGAAAGCAGAGCACCCTAACCTATAATTCCCGTCACCTTCCCTGAGCAAGAAATCGGACCGCTGGGGAGCCTTTAAACAGGTCTATGCCCAGGGCACAACCGCGTCATAATCTGTCCCTGCTTACCCTGTAAATTGATCAGTTGATTTATTCACATTTTGAAATTCCTCTATTCATAGAGGTTTTTAGATGGATGCCGAAGCTTTTTAGGTCAGGTAGAATCTGTGATCTCTGACCCAGTTTGTTTGTTGGCTTCCATGGCTGCAATATGGTTTGTTTTCCGCCAACTGGCAACCCGGGGTTTCGAAATACTATTGGATAAATTGGCAGTGGGCGGGATGGGATCGCAAACACCAAAACAAAAACAGGCATTTCGACACGAAATGCACATTTCAAAGTAGAATAACTGACTGTACTGTTGTTTTTCAGAGAAACAAGTATATGAACTTAGCATGTTTCCTAAATCTCTGCAAACATATGTTATTTTTTATGTTGAGTACAGTCAAAAAAAATTACATACAGCACCTTTAAATTCTTTTCACCACTTAAAGGGATAGTTCACCCAAAAATTACAATTCTGTCATCACTTACTCAACTTCAAGTTGTTCCAAACCTGCAAGAATTTTTCTTAACACAAAATTATATTTTGAAGATTATTTTGAAGAATGTTGGTAACCAAACAGTTGATGGGACCCCATTGACTGAGTATTTTTTTTCCTTTTTTTTTTCTGTAGATGTCAAAAGCGCCCAAGCAGCTCTAGATTTGTTAAATGGCTACAAGCTGCTTGAAAAGCCTCTGGTCATTGAGTTTGGCAGAGAGAGAAGTAAAGAGACTGATGCACAGACTGATGGATCCTCTGTAGATCCCAACACCCCTTCTAAACAAAAAGATGAACAGTCCTGCAATAAGAAACCTGCCTAACTGTATTTAAACAGCTTTCATTCTTTTTTTGTAAATAATAAATTGTATATGCTGTTTATTTGGAAATTGTCACATTTAAACACTGTTCCCAAAACAAACGTCTCAAAGGATAATTGTAATTTTTCTGTTGACCAGCAGATGCCACATATTAGATCTGCTGTTGCTACATGTAGTTTTACCTTTGCTTCTCTAAAATATATGCAAGGTTGTGCTCGCAGTCAATGAACTCTGCAAGTACAGGACTCACCAAAAGGACCAATTACATTTCAGTGCAATGTTTGCTATGCTATCTTTCCTACATAGTTACACATTAAAATGAAGTTAAAATCAATGCAGTCAAGTTTCAGTTGGAGTGCTTTTACTGTAAATCACTTGTTTATTTGATAACGTCACCTTAGCATGAACAAGTAACACACAGGCTTCAATATATTGTTTTGAACATGTGGTTGCCATTTGCACAGCACAGATTGTCTATAAGGATATATTTGGGTGGTTAATGAAACATAAATAATCCAATCATGAGCTGCGTCCACCCCAAGGATATGCAAATTTACATGAAATTTACAATGATTAAATCATTTTTAAAAAAGCACTATATTCTTTTCTTCTTTATTAGTAAAATAGGATCACAATCCAATCACTGCCAGCAATTCATGTAAAATGTTAACTAAAAAAAATTCATATATGCAATATTAATTATTAGCTACTACAATGGACATTTTTATTTTAAAAAAGAATGAATCACAATGCACAACCTTTTAAAATGAACAACTAAAGGGAAAATGGCAACCACTTACAGGACCCAAGATATATATTTTCCTTCACACAAATATGTTATTTTAACCGGAGTTTTGATGCTGAATTAAAAATGATTTTGCATTATTTTTCTATCAAGATTTTCTATTATTCTACCCTGAGAAAACCATATCCCAGGGTTTTTTAATCTTTTAAATGCCAAATTTGTGCAAGGGACCTTAGTCCCAAAACATAAAAGAAAGCTATTTTCATTCATGAAAGTTAATAATATAAATGTGTAAAATAGTTTCTATTGTTACATTATTGCATTACATTTCTACTCACTATAGTACTGTAAAGGTTAATTTCTGAATTATTTTATGTTTTTTTTGTTTTTTTAAATTCATTTAATTTTTTTTCTCTAAACTCTTGCACAGACCCCTAGCACTCACTTGCGGCCACCTGGGGATCCCCGGACCCAGTTTGAAAACTCCTACTATTATAGCTTTGACTTGGATCTCAGACTACAGTCTTTCTTCCACATTTTAATCTAAAATTCTCTCACTGTTTCCAAGAGAAAAAGAGGAAGTGTTGTTAAGCTGCTAGCCTCTCTGGCCTAGAGTTTGGAGCCAAAGACTAATAAACGACTAAAAAATTGATTTACAAAGTGAATATGATCATTTAGTCTTCATAGTGAGCGCATATAGATTTGTTAATGCTGACAAAGTGAATATTACTGTATTATCAAATTATAAAAACAAGCTGTGTAAAACAGTCATACAGATGCAATAATGTTGCAAAAAAACTACATTTGACTACAAAAACATTTTGTATGTTTAAGTGCACTTAACAAGATTGACCGACCCAGAGCTTTCTGAGAGGGCAGCTGAAAAGTCATTGTCAAATATTAGCTCTGCTTGCATATGATTGTCGATCCATATTGAAAATCATCTTGCTGATTATTTTGAATTTTTGATCCTCCAAAAAAGAACAGCAATGTCCATGTGAGAAGCGAAACCAAAAGAATCTCATATTCTGTTCATCCTCATATCAGACACATTTGCTTTTACTCCAACAATCCAACCTATTATAAGAGTCTTTCAACAGTCCAAGTATTAATCACTATAGTGCTTTTAGGAGAACTGGTACAAAACAACTGCACAGACAAGCACAAATCCTCAAACGTAGCCAGTGACGTCATACCCAGCTGCTGTGTTCTGCCGAGCCGATTTCCTGGGACCCTGGGCGGGCATAGTGGAGTGGGTACTAGTGCTTGTATGGCTGTTAAGGGTCTGGTTCTTGTTGGTAAGGTTAGGGTTTGTGGTCGAATGTAGATTAGCTGGATGGTAGGGCATCGAAAGGGGCAGTCCGCGTGGGATGGTGCGGTCGGGGTAGGGGTATTGGTGTCTGGTTCTCCTGCTACCATCTAAATCATCACAACAGGATGCACTCAACAGCCCTCCACCTAGCATGGACAAGAGTGAAGAAGCCAAACCCACATACAGGCAGTCACCAATCTCAAATTTAAGACTGGCTGGCATGTTCTGCATGTAGAAGGTCTGCACCACCTCATGGGTCTTCCAAGACACAGGGATCAACGACAAAAGCCCTGCCAGGAGAAACAGGAAACCACCTGCCCCAGCCACCTTGGTCTTGATAGAAGAGCCATCCATGCAGATGGTGCACTGCATGCCGACGGTGGATAACGCACAGGCCATGACAGAAAAGATGGACGAGATGACCATCATGGCCCTGGCTGCTTGTAGATCAGTGGTGAGCCCCAGAAGGGTGTTGTAGGTCTCACACTGGAAGGCTCCAGTGCTCTGGTACACGCACTCCATCCACAGACCTTTCATGCTGACTACCGCTGTCACGATGTTGGGGCCAACATGTGCAGATGTTGCCCAATATGGCAGAAGAGTGGCTACTAGGGTCCCAAGCATGCCAAAAAGGCCAAAAAAGAAACCCATCAACTCCAGTGCTGCTATCGCCATGTTGCCCACTGGAAGAACGTGTTCTCCAAAAGACACACTTTCGCTTGATCACTGTAAAGGAAAACAACTCACTTTAGCTCAATACATTTTTTATAATTTTTTTATTTAACTGTAGTGTGTTATTCAATATTAGATTTAAAGTTAATACATTTTAAATGTATAAAACTGAAACCTCATTACAAATGTGTAATTACAAATATATTTATACATGACATACAAGTTTCAATAGAAATTAAACTACATTTTAATTTAAGAATGAAAAAATATCCGCACACATCCAATCACAATTTATTATACAGAGGCCAAATATACATCAAACCCAAATATACATTTAACCCGGAAACATTTTGCTGTAAAATTATGCGCAATAAAAAATTATGAGAGAAAACTTTTGTGGATTTAAACCTTCCACATGGTGCTGAGGAAGGGTTAAACCCGAAAAAGTTTTTGCTGCACTTCTGCACTTTGATGTATATTTGGCCGCTGTAAAATAAATTGATACAAGCTTTTTGGCTGATTTTGAATGTGTGCAGATCTTTTTTTCATTCTTGGATTGTTTAATTGTTTGGATCTACGCAACTAAAGATATATGGTCTTTTTGATGAATGTTTGACACTAAGACCTCTGTTTGTCATTACATTTTAATTTACCATCAGTGCTTGTCAGTACATTCAGCAGTACACTTATTTCAAAGACAATAGAAGCACTTAAGAAATGACAAAGATGTACATGTACTTAAGCTAATTGTAAATACATTACATTCAATATTCACTTAAGTATATTCTATTAAAGTATAAATTATATTTCCATATCAAGTACTCTTTTTAAAAGTATACTAAAGTGTAATGCAAGTGTACTTACACTACATATGTTAATGGGGGAGACGTTTCCAGTAGTTCTTAATTCACACATGTGGATGCGTTTTCCCACAGTCCTTCTGTTTGTGATCCTATCTCTGTTGTGCTGTAAATATTAGGAGCTGCCCCTGTCCATGTACACACAGGCACCTCTGGAAAAGATGAGTTAAATATTTACTCATTGCTCACCCCAAAACTGACCCTTTCTGTGTTCATCCCAAAAACAAGGCCACTGTGGGAAAAGACAACGTCAATCCTAGAGTGTTAGTGTTATTTTTCTAGCAGTGTGGAATTCACTCAAATGTTATCAGATGTTTTGTGCTTTATAAAATTGAAATGCCAACGGCCAAATCACAGCATCTCTTATATATGTGTGTGTGTGTGTGTATACAGTATTGTGCAAAAGTCTTAGGCATGTCAGCACTTTCACCCCCAAAAAAGGGTTTTTAGGTGTTTTTTTATAACATTTGTTGTAGTGTATCAGTAGGAAATATCAGTTCACATTTCCAAACATTCATTTTGTCATCAATTGTAATAATCCAGTGAGATTTTTGAATGCACAAGGAGTCTGACAACAGCCGGTGCTCCACACAGAGATCTGATCTCACCATCATCGAATCTGTCTGAGATTTCATGAAGAAACAAATGAAACCGAGACAAACTAAATCCAGAAGAACTGTGGCCATGTTTCCAAGACGCTTGAAGAAACCGACCATCAGATTGCCAGACAGAGAAGCGTGATTCGTCACTCCAGAGAACACATCTCCACTGCTCTAGTGTCCAGTGGCGGCATGCTTTACACCACTGCATCTGATACTTGGTGATGTACGGCTTGGATGCAGCTGCTCGGCCATGGAAACCCATTCCATGAAGCTCTCTATGCACTGTTCTTGAGCTAATCTGAAGGCCACACGAAGTTTGAAGGTCTGTAGCTATTGACTCTGCAGAAAGTTGGCGACTTCTGCGCACTGTGCGCCTGACCCCGCTCTGTGATTTTACATGGCCTACCACTTCGTAGCTGAGTTGCTGTTGTTCCCAATTGCTTCCACTTTGTTATGATAACACTAACAGTTGACTGTGGAATATTTAGTAGTGAGGAAATTTCACGAATTGACTTATTGCACAGGTGGCAACCTATAACGGAACCACGCTTGAATTCACTGAGCTCCTGAGAGTGACCCATTCTTTCACAAATGTTTGTAGAAGCAGTCTGCATGCCTAGGTGCTTGATTTTATACACCTGTGGCCATGGAAGTGATTGGAACACCTGAATTCAGTTATTTGGAGGGGTGTCCCAATACTTTTGGCAATATAGTGTATATATTTTTTTACATTTCCAATTAATGCTTATTTAATATTAGAGTATATTTTTCACAAACTGAATTTATCTGGCTTTTTTTGTTTGTTTTTGCAGTGAATTTACAGTTGTTAAAAGTGGGTTAAAACAGGGAAATTTCATGAGACAGACAGGACACCAAAA
>RJVU01057856.1:294269-310440 GCA_003731715.1 Anabarilius grahami | reverse complement strand
TTTTGCATGTTTGTCACACTTTAATGTTTCAGATCATCAAACAAATTTAAATAAGAATCAAAGATAACACAAGTAAACACAACATGCAATTTTTAAATGAAGGTGTTTATTATGAAGGGAAAACAAAATCCAAACCCACATGGCCCTGTGTGAAAAAGTGCTTGCCCCCTAAACCTAATAACTGGTTGGGCCACCCTTAGCAGCAACAACTGCAATCAAGCGTTTGCGATAACTTGAAATGAGTCTGTTACAGCGCTGTGGAGGAATTTTGGCCCACTCATCTTTGCAGAATTGTTGTAATTCAGCCACATTGGAGGGTTTTCAAGCATGAACCGCCTTTTTAAGGTCATGCCACAGCATCTCAATAGGACGAGGTCAGGACTTTGACTTGGCCACTCCAAAGTCTTAATTTTGTTTTTCTTCAGCCATTCAGAGGTGGACTTGCTGGTGTGTTTTGGATCATTGTCCTTGGATATTGTCCTTCAGGATTTTTTGGTAGACAGCAGAATTCATGGTTCCATTTATCACAGCAAGTCTTCCAGGTCCTGAAGCAGCAAAACAGCCCCAGACCATCACACTACTACCACCATAGTAGTGATACCATGGTGCTTATGTCAAAAATGATTGATGACCCTTTGATTTATGACTTGACCTCTGTGACCTCTGGGGGCCACCCACGTCGTTCCCCTCCCCCACGGACCACCCACGAAGTTTCCCCATCCCCCAACCATGGGTGACCGTAGTATCACCCCAATGACCTTTGACATGGTTGGTGATTCTCCGGGGCTCGATATGACCTTTGTCCGCATATTTTGAATAGCGATGTTGACCTGTGAACCTCTGGACATCTTCTGGGTGATCAAATGGCAAACGGATGATTTTAAAGGGTTGAGGGTCATTTTTGAACTCGCCATATTTGAGTGTGACGGCATCAGCATTCCGGCTGGGTAGTGGTCATTTTATGACGATCTGATCTCTCTGTCTGTGCAGACGATAAGCAACCCGAGTCTAGAAACAGTCAGGCCAAAAGAATAAACATATTTTATGAATTAGATTACACACATTTCAATCATACTGTTCTTTTAAGGAAGTTGGTGATAAAATTGTAATACACTGAATTATAAACAGTTACTAAATTTACTGAGACCAGTTAATTATAGTTTAACTAAATGAAAAATGCTTATAAATTATATTAACACCCCAAAATGAGGTTCATCAAGTAGTTGAATATTCATTTTAGCTTTGTCAAAGCATAAGAGGTTTTTGTGGACATGTATGTGGAGAGCTTCCATTGACATGTCTATATAATTTATCCCTAAAACTCAAATATCATAGTAATTCAAATTGTTGATTACTAAAAATAGTGGTTAGTTTATTTAGTATATTTCAAAAAGTTAATTGAATAACATTTACTTCTTTTAAAAGTTTATAAATAAATTGTATAAAATTAAACATGCTTCTAAAGCAGTATTGAAAATTTATTTACAAAACAACATATTTTTCAGAGAGCAGGGGGGAAAAGCAGTCCTTACTTTTTATGATATCCTTAAGATGAATGCAATGAAGTCTAAAATTCCCCCCCTCTGTGTGTCTTCTAAGCAACCGTGCTGTGAAACCTGAGACAGTGGATGAAACAATGTTTTGTCCGTGCTAACTTTTATTTCAAAGCATACATTTAAAAGTTTAAATTACATCTTTTAAAACGTCTCAAGTCAAATTTTCCTAAGAAGACTGCTTATCTGCCTGACCTAAAGTATAATTTTTATTTATCATTGTATGTGTAAAATGTTGGGGTCTCACACATTGTGTAACATTTTCAATAATTCCTTAAGAAAAATCACCAAGCATTTTCAGAAAGAGAACCTGTGACGTCTCAGGCTGGTTCTGTAAAAGGAACTTCTCTATTTTAAATGAAATTATTCTAAATAAATGTGTAACACCAAACATGATGCTAAAAAATATTTAAACAAATTAAACATAGTTTAGTTTTAGCTAAATAAATAAATAAATATAAATATGATAACACCTTACATTTTCAGAGAGCTGAAGAAGCAGTTCTTGATGATAAAAAGTAAAGAGTTTAAGCTGTATTACAAACAAAAAACATCCCCACATCCTCCTAGGAATAAACTCTAGTGTGAATGAGAGATGGGAGGGTGGAGTCCGACAGTTGAGCTTCTGTCACAGCATGTGTTAAGACCACTAACTCCTTTCCAGAGTGAATGTTTCTGAACTAAATTTATTTCAAAGCATAATCTTAAATATGATCTTTTAAAATTACAAGGTTGTTTAAATCCATTCTTTAAAGTTTGAATTGAATTCAAATATTCTTCCTAGAAGTCTACTGTATCAGGTTTAAAACAAAAACCTGTTCTTAGTCATCTTAGATCTCAATAATACAAAAAAAAAAGTTCAAGCAACATTTTTGCCAATGAGACACACAATGTTTTAAGAAATCTGTATGTTTTTTAAATAAACTGCAAATATTTAATTTGATTTTTTTTTAAATCCAAAAGTGAAGGTGTCTCTGTGTTTGAAGCCTCACAACTCGCACGTAACACAGAACGAGGGCTCAACATTACTCTTGTTTAGTTTAAGTCGTATCTTTGAGAAAATCACTCATTTTCAGAGAGAGAGAGAGAGATCAGATGTTCCTCTGTGCTGTTACCATGAAAAAATTATCTCGTGTGAATATTTACTTTTACTCATTATTTCAAAGCATGATTTTACTTTAAACTTCAAATAAAAAAAAAGTGGTCATATGTTGTCATACTATTTTGCTGTGCCTGAACTCTGCATCTGACATTCTGTACTATCTATGATCTAGAATGGCACAAGTTGGCATTTGTCACTGTGGAAACATACCCTTCACTGAAAATATATAAAAATATATATTATCTACTCAAAATAATATCTACACATGTACAATTTTAAAAAATATCTGTGTGTCACACTGATGACACTAACAGGAAGGATGCCCTTTGACCCCCAATGATTTAAAGTGACCCTAGAAACAACATTTCTTCAACTGAGTGACTCCACACATGCCAGGGTCTTTCAGAAGATGCGACTCCACAGGGTCAGTCGGTCCCCTGAAATTTTTTTTGATTTCCCTTAAAAACCAAAGATTAGGCCAAATCCCTACCAGGCATGTCCGCATCAGACTCTGCGGTAGAAAATGTGCTTGCTGTTAAAACCTAGTATATCTGATTAATTATGTTTCTTTATTTTAAAAACCACACATTTAAACTTTTAGTTGCCGCATGTCTCATAGATATATATGATTTTACTTTTCTTATTTCTATAAAGTTTCAGTTCCTAGTAAATATAAAACAAAAGAATAATGGCAAAATATTTTTTGCTACAATGTTTTTAACAATTAGATATTACAGTTCCACACACAATGAAACCGTTAAGGATAGCCAAAGGCTCATGACAATGGATGAAAACACTACATATGTAAGATAGTTTTACCAAAAATCAAATACTGTATTACATTTTTTAAAGATAATCTTGCTTTAAAGTATGAGTAAAAAATTAAAGCAAACATATATTCATACCCGTTTGTTCTGACACAGTGCCATTCTTTGTTTTATAAAATGTGCTTTTATTATTTCTACATACTACTTTCATCAGCCTAATAAATATGAAGTTAATACATGATGAAACAAGAATATCAGGCAACCAAATACTTTTGACACAATGTTTTTAAGATTTTTGTGTTTGTTTGTTTTTAAATACGACTAAACAAGATTATTTTTTCTTTTGACAGACTATTAGACAAAAATCATTTTCCCGTGGTGTTGAAATAGGACTTATTTCAAAAGTTTCAGACATGCTACAATCATGCGATACAAGGATCTGGCTGAAGATTCATAATAAACAAAGAAAAGAATAGGTCATTTTCATGTATTATACACACTTTCAACATGTATTGTACGCTATTTGTACGTTAGTACCATTATTCACACCATTTGAAAGGTTTCAGTAAAGCTTTTAAAGCTGAAAGCTGTGATTTCATTCAGTTTGAGGAGGGTAATCAAAGTTACACACTGTAGTAAAGCTATAGATACATCTCAAACATGATCTTTGAACAAATTATGTGAGCACAATAAATTCTCACATCTAAATTCAAGAGGCCTAGTAACTAAGAAAGCAGTGACATCATGTAAGAAAAGTGTTATACTGCATACAGAAGTCCACTCTTGATCTATTTTGATTTAGTCTTAGTCACATTATAAAGACTATCAAGATCACTGGTAGCATTTTATTCGTCGGTCTGTATATGTTTTTAGCTGAATACTCCTCTCTGGTTGCTTTCAGTGTAGGTTTTTGCAAATCATCACATGTGTGATGGACACAGACCATTCATTTAAGCATCTTTTTAGATGTTTGACTGAACTTTTGACAAAACCAATTCTGTTTAATGAATCATTTCTTTCAACATCCCAGCATGATGTTAAAGAATATGTTTATTATAGTATACAGTTTTGTTAGAGTCTTTGCAACGTTGTTGTAATGCAAGCTCATTTGAGAACTATAACATTGCATACAGTTTTAAAGAAGAAATTCAAGCAATCATTATACAGGTATTATACGTACACAATTTATGTGTGTACGACATATAAGATACATTTAGCTATAATGTAAACATAATACAGAAAACATCTCTTCTGATCTATTGCAAAAGATTGTAATTTGTAAATGCCATTTTTCCACTAGTTAGCAGATGACACTGTTTACAATTATTAGTAGTTTGTATATATGTACAGTTTTAGATAAAGACTGCTCTCTGAGTTTGGTCAAACATGCTGGAAATAATGAAAACATGAACAAATGATACTACTACTACCACTACTACATGAGTGTTTAAACTAAAACTGTAATGTTCTTTTAGGCCATCTTTCTGGTCTGTCTATGAAGCGATCACAAGACACATAATGCATCAACGTGAAAAGTGAGTCTTGCTTGTTACATTACAGCTACACTTCAAACTTTTCTAACTATTACACTTAGAGCTATGCATTTCACGGCACAGTCCTTTTATGATGGTCTTTAAACAACAGTTAAGTAAATTAATTACAGTTGATAAGTAGTAGTTTTAAGTGAAAAGTGGGATGATTCATGCCTTTTTTTTTTTTTTTCTGTCAACACCAATACTTTGACACTAGTGTTTTTGGTGTATGTCCTTTTAGAACTGATCCAGAAAACAGATGTTGTGTTCTGTGTCTATATAATTTGTTATTCTTTTTATGAAAACATGTGATAAGCAGTTTTTGTCCTCATCAGCACAATACTAAAATGTTTTAACATATTGTAAATGTCAATAGTTATAACTAGCAAATGCAAGTGAACTGTTTTTACGGAGATAACTTACATTTTATATGTGAAACAAACTCAGTCTCAGTCAGTTGGATTCTAATTTATATTGAACATTGTTATTGTACCACATGTTTAACAGTGCTAGGGTTCTTGGACTCTTCACACAAGTCACAAGGTCTTTCCCAATGGTCATCTGACTCTGAAACCAGACTAAATATTAGGATGTAGTTTGGAGACATTTATGTTTTCTTTGATTTGTTTGCACTTTTCCTGAAACACACTGCTTTTGAAATTGTTTACCAATTTTTAATATCAACATTTTCAACGTATTGCGTTGTGAATGTAATATTTGTGTGTGTGTGTGTGTGTGTGTGTGTGTGTGTGTGTGTGTGTGTGTGTGTGTCTGCTTTCCTTACACTTTGCAAAACAACTTTGAAAAATAAACTCTATCCTTGAATATGCTGTAATGTTAGTCAACTTTAGGTATTCTCTGCATCTCTTTATTCGTAGCATTTGCTTGATTTAATAAAATAATGGTTTAAATCAGATCTTTACATTATTTTATTATACTATCCTAGTTTTTAAATAGCGCTGAATATAGCACAAGGAACTCTGAAATATTTTATCTTGTAAAACATTTAAAATGGCTTCAAACGCTATATAGACGTTTACCCTCCAGGGGTTAGAGGTTACACAGCGGGTGTTCACATTCTCTCTAGCTAAAACCTACAGGCACTACCTACTGAATAAGCTGTAGGAAACGGTCTGCAAAGCTACAATGGCTACTCCACAAGCTCATGAATCTGCTGTTGAAAGTTATCAATCCTTACGCTCGGCAGAAAAAAAAAAAAGGGATTCGTTTGACCAAGTTTCTTCATGAAGATGAAAATTTTGTGACCGTCTTTTTAACAATAGACAAGTTGTTTAATTCGAGCTGAATTCATTTTAAGTATTGCTGAATGATCAATCAGTCATGGCGATGTGCCTTAATATATAATATATGGTAGCGTGATGTAGCAAAACCTGAAATGTACATTGATATCGAGCCCTTGCTTTTGTGTTACTTGACATTATCCATGTTCCTTGCTATATGTGTAATTGTTTTTGTTTAATAAACTGATTGGATCCAATTCCCCTCGCCTCTAAGAATCTCTATGTTACAGACATAACGACTTATTCCAATTATAGAATTTGTTTAAAGTATGTATATTTTGAAAAAACACTAAAATTATCAATACGTGCATTACGTTTAACATTTTACTTGAGGCAATTTAATATGACGATGTCAATAAAAGTCTTTAACGGAACATATTTGGTATAGTGGTTAAAATCAGCGCAAAAGAAATTCCATCCTACTTCTGCATGTTATGGCCCTTTATTACGATATTTTTTCTCGTAATGTTTACTCAAAATATAACTGAGTGAAAATAATAAACTGACGACATATTCAGGACTTGCTGCTGCTTCTGTTGCATCGTGATTGTTGTTTATGACTTCCTGATGGCTACCCCCTATACAGCCCGCACAACAGGGGGCGAGGGCGGACCCTAATCAGCTGTACTGATAAACTCTACAGAGAGCTCACTTATCACAAGCAACCTGGGTTTCCTAACCAAAAGGTTCTAGTTCTACAATACAACGTCTACATCAGCGTGGACTGCTGTGCTGCTGCAATATCTCATTGATCAAAAGTCAAAGGAACATTTCCTGGTTGTCACATGGACCGCCAAAATCAATTTCAACATTCCTGTTTGTCTGAGCCTGACGCTTCTTCGACTCACACTTTGGGGGATCAGACCCAAAAACCCAAACTTCAAACTGTTAATAAACCGTGTAAACCGTTGGACAATCGTGTTTTACGGACTCACCCACAGGACATTCCAGGAACTATTGGAATCTTTCAGCATCGAATAGGGGACAAAGTTTATACCGTGCACCAAGTTGAGTTCTGAAAAATTAGAATCCAACTGACTGAGACTGAGTTTGTTTCACATATAAAATGTAAGTTATCTCCGTAAAAACAGTTCACTTGCATTTGCTAGTTATAACTATTGACATTTACAATATGTTAAAACATTTTAGTATTGTGCTGATGAGGACAAAAACTGCTTATCACATGTTTTCATAAAAAGAATAACAAATTATATAGACACAGAACACAACATCTGTTTTCTGGATCAGTTCTAAAAGGACATACACCAAAAACACTAGTGTCAAAGTATTGGTGTTGACAGAATAAAAAAAAAAGCATGAATCATCCCACTTTTCACTTAAAACTACTACTTATCAACTGTAATTAATTTACTTAACTGTTGTTTAAAGACCATCATAAAAGGACTGTGCCGTGAAATGCATAGCTCTAAGTGTAATAGTTAGAAAAGTTTGAAGTGTAGCTGTAATGTAACAGAAAATCAGCAAGACTCACTTTTCACGTTGATGCATTATGTGTCTTGTGATCGCTTCATAGACAGACCAGAAAGATGGCCTAAAAGAACATTACAGTTTTAGTTTAAACACTCATGTAGTAGTGGTAGTAGTAGTATCATTTGTTCATGTTTTCATTATTTCCAGCATGTTTGACCAAACTCAGAGAGCAGTCTTTATCTAAAACTGTACATATATACAAACTACTAATAATTGTAAACAGTGTCATCTGCTAACTAGTGGAAAAATGGCATTTACAAATTACAATCTTTTGCAATAGATCAGAAGAGATGTTTTCTGTATTATGTTTACATTATAGCTAAATGTATCTTATATGTCGTACACACATAAATTGTGTACGTATAATACCTGTATAATGATTGCTTGAATTTCTTCTTTAAAACTGTATGCAATGTTATAGTTCTCAAATGAGCTTGCATTACAACAACGTTGCAAAGACTCTAACAAAACTGTATACTATAATAAACATATTCTTTAACATCATGCTGGGATGTTGAAAGAAATGATTCATTAAACAGAATTGGTTTTGTCAAAAGTTCAGTCAAACATCTAAAAAGATGCTTAAATGAATGGTCTGTGTCCATCACACATGTGATGATTTGCAAAAACCTACACTGAAAGCAACCAGAGAGGAGTATTCAGCTAAAAACATATACAGACCGACGAATAAAATGCTACCAGTGATCTTGATAGTCTTTATAATGTGACTAAGACTAAATCAAAATAGATCAAGAGTGGACTTCTGTATGCAGTATAACACTTTTCTTACATGATGTCACTGCTTTCTTAGTTACTAGGCCTCTTGAATTTAGATGTGAGAATTTATTGTGCTCACATAATTTGTTCAAAGATCATGTTTGAGATGTATCTATAGCTTTACTACAGTGTGTAACTTTGATTACCCTCCTCAAACTGAATGAAATCACAGCTTTCAGCTTTAAAAGCTTTACTGAAACCTTTCAAATGGTGTGAATAATGGTACTAACGTACAAATAGCGTACAATACATGTTGAAAGTGTGTATAATACATGAAAATGACCTATTCTTTTCTTTGTTTATTATGAATCTTCAGCCAGATCCTTGTATCGCATGATTGTAGCATGTCTGAAACTTTTGAAATAAGTCCTATTTCAACACCACGGGAAAATGATTTTTGTCTAATAGTCTGTCAAAAGAAAAAATAATCTTGTTTAGTCGTATTTAAAAACAAACAAACACAAAAATCTTAAAAACATTGTGTCAAAAGTATTTGGTTGCCTGATATTCTTGTTTCATCATGTATTAACTTCATATTTATTAGGCTGATGAAAGTAGTATGTAGAAATAATAAAAGCACATTTTATAAAACAAAGAATGGCACTGTGTCAGAACAAACGGGTATGAATATATGTTTGCTTTAATTTTTTACTCATACTTTAAAGCAAGATTATCTTTAAAAAATGTAATACAGTATTTGATTTTTGGTAAAACTATCTTACATATGTAGTGTTTTCATCCATTGTCATGAGCCTTTGGCTATCCTTAACGGTTTCATTGTGTGTGGAACTGTAATATCTAATTGTTAAAAACATTGTAGCAAAAAATATTTTGCCATTATTCTTTTGTTTTATATTTACTAGGAACTGAAACTTTATAGAAATAAGAAAAGTAAAATCATATATATCTATGAGACATGCGGCAACTAAAAGTTTAAATGTGTGGTTTTTAAAATAAAGAAACATAATTAATCAGATATACTAGGTTTTAACAGCAAGCACATTTTCTACCGCAGAGTCTGATGCGGACATGCCTGGTAGGGATTTGGCCTAATCTTTGGTTTTTAAGGGAAATCAAAAAATTTTTCAGGGGACCGACTGACCCTGTGGAGTCGCATCTTCTGAAAGACCCTGGCATGTTTGGAGTCTCTCAGTTGAAAAAATTTCGTTTGTAGGGTCACTTTAAATCATTGGGGGTCAAAGGGCATCCTTCCTGTTAATGTCATCAGTGTGACACACAGATATTTTTTAAAATTGTACATGTGCAGATATTATTTTGAGTAGATAATATATATTTTTGTATATTTTCAGTGAAGGGTATGTTTCCACAGTGACAAATGCCAACTTTGGCCATTCTAGATCATAGATAGTACAGAATGTCAGATGCAGAGTTCAGGCACAGCAAAACAGTATGACAACATATGACCACTTTTTTTTATTTGAAGTTTAAAGTAAAATCATGCTTTGAAATAATGAGTAAAAGTAAATATTCACACGAGATAATTTGTTTCATGGAAACAGCACAGAGGAACATCTGATCTCTCTCTCTCTCTGAAAATGAGTGATTTTCTCAAAGATACGACTTAAACTAAACAAGAGTAACGTTGAGCCCTCGTTCTGTGTTACGTGCGAGTTGTGAGGCTTCAAACACACAGACACCTTCACTTTTGGATTTAAAAAAAAAAATCAAATTAAATATTTGCAGTTTATTTAAAAAACATACAGATTTCTTAAAACATTGTGTGTCTCATTGGCAAAAATGTTGCTTGAACTTTTTTTTTTTTTGTATTATTGAGATCTAAGATGACTAAGTACAGGTTTTTGTTTTAAACCTGATACAGTAGACTTCTAGGAAGAATATTTGAATTCAATTAACTTTAAAGAATGGATTTAAACAACCTTGTAATTTTAAAAGATCATATTTAAGATTATGCTTTGAAATAAATTTAGTTCAGAAACATTCACTCTGGAAAGGAGTTAGTGGTCTTAACACATGCTGTGACAGAAGCTCAACTATCTGACTCCACCCTCCCATCTCTCATTCACACTAGACTTTATTCCTAGGAGGATCTGGGGATGTTTTGTTTGTAATACAGCTTAAACTCTTTTACTTTTTATCATCAAGAACTGCTTCTTCAGCTCTCTGAAAATGTAAGGTGTTATCATATTTATATTTATTTAGCTAAAACTAAACTGTTTAATTTGTTTAAATATTTTTTAGCATCATGTTTGGTGTTACACATTTATTTAGAATAATTTCATTTAAAATAGAGAAGTTCCTTTTACAGAACCAGCCTGAGACGTCACAGGTTCTCTTTCTGAAAATGCTTGGTGATTTTTCTTAAGGAATTATTGAAAATGTTACACAATGTGTGAGACCCCAACATTTTACACATACAATGATAAATAAAAATTATACTTTAGGTCAGGCAGATAAGCAGTCTTCTTAGGAAAATTTGACTTGAGACGTTTTAAAAGATGTAATTTAAACTTTTAAATGTATGCTTTGAAATAAAAGTTAGCACGGACAAAACATTGTTTCATCCACTGTCTCAGGTTTCACAGCACGGTTGCTTAGAAGACACACAGAGGGGGGGAATTTTAGACTTCATTGCATTCATCTTAAGGATATCATAAAAAGGACTGCTTTTCCCCCCTGCTCTCTGAAAAATATGTTGTTTTGTAAATAAATTTTCAATACTGCTTTAGAAGCATGTTTAATTTTATACAATTTATTTATAAACTTTTAAAAGAAGTAAATGTTATTCAATTAACTTTTTGAAATATACTAAATAAACTAACCACTATTTTTAGTAATCAACAATTTGAATTACTATGATATTTGAGTTTTAGGGATAAATTATATAGACATGTCAATGGAAGCTCTCCACATACATGTCCACAAAAACCTCTTATGCTTTGACAAAGCTAAAATGAATATTCAACTACTTGATGAACCTCATTTTGGGGTGTTAATATAATTTATAAGCATTTTTCATTTAGTTAAACTATAATTAACTGGTCTCAGTAAATTTAGTAACTGTTTATAATTCAGTGTATTACAATTTTATCACCAACTTCCTTAAAAGAACAGTATGATTGAAATGTGTGTAATCTAATTCATAAAATATGTTTATTCTTTTGGCCTGACTGTTTCTAGACTCGGGTTGCTTATCGTCTGCACAGACAGAGAGATCAGATCGTCATAAAATGACCACTACCCAGCCGGAATGCTGATGCCGTCACACTCAAATATGGCGAGTTCAAAAATGACCCTCAACCCTTTAAAATCATCCGTTTGCCATTTGATCACCCAGAAGATGTCCAGAGGTTCACAGGTCAACATCGCTATTCAAAATATGCGGACAAAGGTCATATCGAGCCCCGGAGAATCACCAACCATGTCAAAGGTCATTGGGGTGATACTACGGTCACCCATGGTTGGGGGATGGGGAAACTTCGTGGGTGGTCCGTGGGGGAGGGGAACGACGTGGGTGGCCCCCAGAGGTCAAGTCATAAATCAAAGGGTCATCAATCATTTTTGACATAAGCACCATGGTATCACTACTCACCATATTTTACTGTTGGTATGATGTTCTTTTTCTGAAATGCTGTGTTACTTTTACGCCAGACGTAATGGGACACACACCTTCCAAAATGTTAAACTTTTGTCTCGTCAGTCCACAGAGTATTTTCCCAAAAGTTTTGGGGATCATCAAGATGTTTTCTGGCAAAACTGAGGGTGCGTTCACACTTGTCATGTTTAGTTCGATTAAAACGAACCCTGGTGCGATTGCTCGGTTAGTGCGGTTCATTTGAACATATGTGAACGCTGCCATCCGAACCCTGGTGCGCACCAAACAAGCGGACCGAGACCGCTGAAAAGATTGGTCTCGGTCCGCTTCCAAACGAACTCTGGTGCGGTTCGAATGATATATGAACGCAACATGGACCAAAGACATGTAAACGAACCAAAAACAGGAAGACGAGGCCCTAAAAAGGACAGAATCCTCACGCATGTTGGTTTTTCTTGTCATAGTCGCGAGTATGCCCATGACAGGCATCAGACGCGCGTCTCCACGCAGCAGATTGTTTGTGTGTATGACGGATGGATTCCCGCCACTTTTTTGACTACTTTACACATTTTATAAGCTCTTCACAAGTTCCCAGCTGGCCAAAATACCATCATATGCCGGCTACGCACACACAACGAGCGCATTTACCTCAGCACACAGTATTGTTTTGGATCTTCGGTAAGTTCCGTCTCAAAATAGGCAATACGTCATAAAATCCGACCAATCGTGTTGTGAATATATCCCTATGCCTTAAGGTTCGGTATCTTTATCGGTATATTACCAATCTGAACGCTAATCGGACCAGGACTAAATGTTTTTTTTTCTTCTTTGGTCCGGACCAAATAAACCAAACGAACCGAACTACAAGTGTGAACGCACCCTGAGACGAGCCTTTATGTTCTTTTTGCTCAGCAGCGGTTTTCGTCTTGGAACTCTGCCATGCAGGCCATTTTTGCCCAGTCTCTTTCTTATGGTGGAGTCATGCACACTGACCTTAACTGAGGCCTGCAGTTCTTTGGATGTTGTTGTGGGGTCTTTTGTGACCTCTTGGATGAGTTGACGCTGCGCTCTTGGGGTAATTTTGGTCGGCCGGCCACTCCTGGGAAGGTTCACCACTGTTTCATGTTTTCGGTAGATAATGGCTCTCACTGTGGTTCGCTGGAGTCCCAAAGCTTTAGAAATGGCTTCATAAAATTTCCAGACTGATAGATCTCAATTACTTTCTTTCTCATTTGTTCCTGAATTTCTTTGGATTTGTAGCTTTTGATGTGCTGTGTACACATGATGTGTAGCTTTTGAGGATCTTTTGGTCTACTTCACTTTGTCAGGCAGGTCCTATTTAAGTGATTTCTTGATTGCGAACAGGTGTGGCAGTAATCAGGCCTGGGTGTGGCTAGAGAAACTGAACTCAGGTGTGATAAACCACAGTTATGTTTTAACAGCGCTTTTTCACACAGGGCCATGTGGGTTTGGATTTTGTTTTCCCTTCATAATAAAAACCATCATTTAAAAAACTGCATGTTGTGTTTACTTGTGTTATCTTTGATTCATATATAAATTTGTTTGATGATCTGAAACATTAAAGTGTGACAAACATACAAAAAAAAAAAAAAATCAGGAAGGGGGCAAGCACTTTTTCACACCACTGTATACATATATATATATATACTCTTTCTATTGTTTCATTCCCCTGTTATGATACGGTTCAAATTCATTTTCCACTCTCTCACTGCGTGAATGGTATGTTTGTGTTTAGTTATGTGTTAGTGATTTAGTTAAATAAAACTTGTGCGCACACTCTTGCGAGTTGTTTCTGGTCTGCTTATAAAACCAATGTCCCTGATAATGATTCGATCACAGCTACGTCCTAAGAAAGCGATATTTTTCTGTGGCCACAGAAAAATATCCTTCTTGAAAAGTTGATAGACGATCAATACTGATTGTACGCTGGCCGAACAGATTAATTGATTGTAATATTAATTCAGCTACATTAAGTTAATTTGATTAACTGATTCAAATATTTATAATTAATTATAACGAGTTATGATTAATTATTTATATTTCCCCTTTTGAGCTAATAAATATCGAGCTAATAAATATAGTGTTTTTCACGTTAGCTTTTTAAAAAATCGTCCCACTGTTTTTAGTGATTGGAATCACTGCAGGTGCTGTATATGGATCACAAGTGCCCAAAACTTGCATCTTGTTCACATATTTTTGTTTTTTAGATGGAAAATTGACAGGCTTGTGCTACAGTTACATGGCTGTTTTGCCCTCCAGGGCTCCGCGACAGTCACGTGACTGAAAACTATGAATTGAGTAACTTACATTTTAGAAACAATATTGTCCGTTTCATTGCATTTTTCTCCGCAAAAGAAGATAGTTTGTTTAAAAGCCAGAAGTCAAAGCAGAATCAACCTTCTCCCTTCTCCGAGAAGCACAACAGTCTCGGAGTTGCTAAATGAATCAGTGAAATAATCGATTTAGTATGAATGATTCAATGATAATACACACACACACAAACACAACAAGACTTCAATAACTGGAACTAGCGTAACTGTATAAAACAAAATACTTGTTTTTAATTAAAAGGAAAAGAGCACAAAAAGGGTGAAGTCAACAAAAGTGGGACATCAGCTAAAAACTGACAAATAAGCTTTTTGGTGTAGTGCTCTTTAAAAAAAATTGCGATAATGGTGGGTGGTCTTGAAATATTGTAATAACAGTACTTAATTTGAATATCAATATTTGATTGGTCAAATGTAAACAATGTGGGCGTGGTTACTGGGATGTCTGAGACATCTCATGTTAAAGGGATAATTCACAAATGAAAATTCTGACATAATTTACTCACCCTCAGGTTGTTCCAAGCCTGTATAAATTTCTTTGCTCTGTTGAACACAAATGAAAATATACTGAAGAATGTGGGAAACTGAACAGTTCTGGGGCACCATTGACTCCTATAGTATTTTTTATATATAGTCAATGGTGCCCCAAAGCAGCCTGGTTACAAACTTTACATAAAATAAAATTGTAAAGGTTTAAATTCTAATACAAACAGTATATCAGTCTACAATATAAATTTGTATTACATCTATTCATGTAATAATTACATTTTGTGCAATGATATGCAAGTTTCTTTGTTCTATTTAAAAATATATCAAATTTTGTTACTGTCCCAACTTACCTTAACATGTTAGATAAAATGGGACAGCATTCAGCCAAAGTGGTACATCCTATTAAATAGAAGATAATACATTGCTTAATGTGAGAAATTGTTTTGTTTTACATAAAAATGTGTTTTGAGTGGATACAAGTGTTTCCAGACTTCCTCTCTCTCTCCTAGCCTCATTCGATCTCAAACGGCTCATCACCACAGGTACTCACAAATCAGGCAACCAACTTGACCTAATTTACACATGCAACTGCATCACAGACAACATCTTGGTGAAAGCTCTGCACATTTCCGATCATTTCTTCATTACTTTTAATTACTTTCTGGCGTAGATATTATTTCAACATTGGAGGGGTTGAACGTTGGTATGCTGCCTGTTATTATTTTTTTAATTAAATAATAATAATAATATTTTTTAGCGTTATTAGATAATTTATTTTCTTATCTATCTATCTATCTATCTATCCATACTTCATAACTTTATGAAATTTATGTATAATCATTTATCAAATTCTAACATAACTGAGTGATTCTAAAAAGAAAGAAATTATGTTAAATATTGAAACCGCCAGTAGGCCGCAGCGATTCGCTTTTTTATTGAGTGAGTCACTTAAATCAGCCAATTCGTTCAGCAGTTTAATATAGTCGGCTGGGCAGCGGTTCTCTTCATTTTTGGTGTTACCTGTGCTGTGCTCTCCCATTCAAACAGTAAAGCTCCACTCACGTTGTTTTGGGTAAAGTGCGAAGCATTGGTTGGGCGTTACCAATCGGTTCATTGGAGGGGGAGTATTTTTTTGTCTAATTTATTATGACAAACTCATATTTGAATAGAAACAAAATTATTGTTACAAAATAAATGTAAATACATATTTTTCATTTTATCTACTGTAATTTTCATG